>CABEEJ010007258.1:0-28709 GCA_901482245.1 Timema douglasi | reverse complement strand
TGGGGGGGGGGGGTTGTGTTTGCCTGTTCAGGGTTTAACTACCGACGCGGTTAAAAAATGTTGATTTAATAAATTATAAGCCATGGGGGAAAGGACTTTTGGATGCATGCTCACTTGTACAAGCTTCTATTCCCGACACGGTTAAAAATGTTGTTTTGATAAATTATCGGCCAGTGGACATAGTTTATGTCTGTTGGTTTACTCTTACAGGTTTCAATTCCCGAAGCGTTTAAAAATGTTGGTTTGATCAATTATAAGCCATTGGACAGGGTTTATGGCTGTTTAAAATATCGGCTGTATATCACATGGCTTGGCGTATGTTTAAACATACATTTTCACCTATACCTGGGAATCGAACCCGGGTTCCTTCACAACCCTCCCTGACTTGACGTATGAATATGTGATTCTGACAGAACTTTTATTTGTACAACAGAGCACATGGCTTGACGAATTAATATGTGACGGGCGTAATCTTACAAATTAGTTCTGATAGTTCTTTATTTCACTTTCTTAAGATTACATATACATAATCACCGCGTCTTACTACCTGCTCAAGGTTAAACGATGAGGAAGATTGCATTTAGGGGAAGTGTACCAGTATTTACCCGAAGGGTGAGTGAAAAAAACCACCCTTAGCATACCTCTGATCTCCCTGTCATAGGAAGTCCATTCTAACACTAGAGTGATGCCTTGGCCCATGCGGTCATTGAAGCTGATCTCTAACGCGTACTAAGAAGGTTATGTATTTCATATTACTCATCTGAATATGTAACCCCACCCTTATTCTCCAGAGAATAAAGGCGGGTACACAAAATATTTATGTAAATATAAAATATCAAAAACAAACAATAATTGCAGAGGAGCCGATAGGACGTCATATGACAAATAGGTCGTACTCCGGCATATAGGTTATTCTGCTTCCATGAACCCACTTTACAAATATTATTTAGAGGACCCAAACGTTAGCCAAAATCCGGGTAGAGGACGGGATATATATTTCATTCAATTAGATCCTATATCGGAATACTATAAGAAAAACTAGACATTAACATAATATTTTGATAAACAGTAGATAAATGATATTATAACCAGAAAAGGTTAATTTTAAACTGTGAGATAAAAATATGAACATAAGCTGATATAAGAAGATAAATACCAATTGTTTACTTTTATCAATCCCTCTTCATTTAAAGGAAAATTATAATAATATATATTATAGTGTATATTGTAAATATGACAACAATGGGTCTCACTAAACATCCAAATCTAACTATAAATATATAGTTATTATTATAAAAGTAATAACGATGGGTCTGCACAATCACCCAGATTTGAATACTAATATCAATGCATACGTATAGCATTAGAAAACTAATCACAACAGGTCTCAGCAACCATCCTCAATAGTATTAAAGCTTGTTTAAACTAAATCCAGTAATAGTCTTTCGTGTAAACATAAATACACTATAGCGCAATACAACATATTACCAAAAGGGGAAAAGCCCCAAAATATTAAAGAGCAATAATCTAACTTTACAGCCAGATGGGCTCTAAGATTTCTATTTTGCCTTAATCTAACATTTAAAATACCTTGACATTTTACGCCATACAGGGTATACATTACGTGCAATAATAGTCCACTCAGGACTCAAAACTCCAAAAGGAATTATCACTATCCTATCTCTGATATTAGACTGAGAAAAAGCAACTAATTCCTGGGTTCAATAAAGGGGACTTTACTTTTATTTTGCCAACGTAACAAACTTGTAAATAAAATTTACCATAATTAGTTCCATTTATAACCAATTCGAGGTTAAATACACTATTCCCAACCATGATTATATAATTTAAATTAAATAATAATATTTATTGCCAAAAAGGAATTTTGAGAGTATAAAAGCCGAAACGTAATTTATAGCTTATGAACATTCTTGACACAAAGACGTACCCAAGGACAGTATCCTGACAAGTGTGGTATACCAATACGAGTTACATCATTATATACGTATCTATTCAGACTTGGAAAGGGGGAAGAGGGGTAGAAAAACAGAGGTGAAAACATAACAAGGAAGAGGGGGAAGGGGTAACTAGACGGATGTAGACTGTTCGAGCATGTAGTGGATGGAGACAGAACACTAGTCTTTGAACACATCATCGCTTTTCAACGGAAGGACGTCACACTTTTTCCGGCATGCCTATAGCGCGAGCTTGCACACAGTTTGATCGTTTAGTTTGTTGTTAGTTTTTCTCGCGGCATGTAGTGTTGTGCATGAAGTCTCTTGGGAGGGGCCACTGCTGAATGGGATTATGGTAAGTTAACTATTGATTGTTTTTATTCTTAGCGATCAGTCTCGTATATTTTCACTTTTTATAGCTTTATGCCAATAAACCGCTTGTTTATAGAATGTGTACTTGCATTTTCGTGGAGATAAATACCTCAATACACCCAGCTAGGTTTCAAACCCCAATCTCTTCATCACCGACCAATTGTACAAGACGAGTCTGACTGACACCTCTTACCCACTGGATTGGGTCTACAAGATTAAGAGGGTAAGGTGAACTTAATTGCTATTGTTTCCCTAGATGACAGAGTTATATCAGCTAATTTCTGCCGGTCGGGTTTGAACGTTGACCTCCCAAGTAGTTCAGGAACACTATTCACGCATTCACTTACACCGATTAAGGGAAATGAATGTCGCAATGCACCCGTTTAGGTGGTTTTAGGGTCTGAGGCGTCACTCTCGCATACAATGGAATACCAAAGACGGGGAGTTAGAATCCCAATTGTGATGTACCGACTCTTTTCCTTACAACACTAGCGTTGTATACGTACATTCGAACTGCAACACCCCTCCCCTCTCCCTCCGCTTTACAATGATTTGCCAACGGTGTCTTTGAATTATTCTTGTGCCGGAATAACTTGCTAGCAAAAAAATGTTTACGTGGTTTTAATGAAATTCTATGTCTCACCACGCGATTCCTACCAGGTAATACAAGAAGCTGTGACTATGGGTTACGTGACGATGGTCCATTAAGAGTAAACATGTTGTTCCACTCAAGGTTGCCAGGGATGTGGAAAAAAAATATAGACCGTTTTCAGTATTATCTGAGAATTAAAAACAAACCAACTATAAACAGTATTTTGTTAGAAGGGATAACGGGGGTTGTGGGAGAAGGGTTGAAAGTGTTTTGAGCCGTTAGCGTGGACAGGGTTTGTGGTTGCCTGTTCGCTTGTAACGGGTTCAATTACCGACGTGGTTAAAAATGTTGATTTAATAAATTATAAGCCAGTGGACAGTACTTTTGGAAGCATGTTTACTTGTACAAGGTTCCATTCCCGACACGGTTAAAAATGATGGTTTGGTATAGGTCAGCTTGTAATTGATATCAAACATATTGCTTAAGCATTAATTTTAAATAGTTAGAATCCCGTATTCATACGCCAAGTCATGTACTATTTTAAACCGTTAGAATCCACTCCAAGTCATGTTTGGGTGTTATAGTTGAAATGGACGTCAGGTTTTTTTTATGACTGTTCTCATGTACTGGGTTCGATTCCCGACACAGTAAAAAAAGTTGTTTTAATAAATTATAAGCCATGGGGGACAGGACCTTTGGATGCCTGTTCACTTGAACAAAGTTCTATTCCCGACACGGTTAAAAATGTTGGTTTGGTATAGGTCAACTTGTAATTGATATCAAACACATTGATTAAGCATTAAGTTTAAATAGTTAGAATCCCGTATTCACACGCCAAGTAATGTTGAGAATAGTGTTTACTTTGACATGTGTTATAGTTGAAATGGACATCAGTTTTTTTATGCCTGTTCTCATGTAACGGGTTCTATTCCCGATGTGGTCAAAAAATGTTGTTTAAATAAATTATAAGCCATGGGGGACAGGACTTTTGGATGCCTGTTCAATTGTACAAGGTTCTATTCCCAACACGGTTAAATTGTTGGTTTGGAATAGGTCAGCTTGTAATTGATATCAAAACACATTTCTTAAGCGTTATTTTTAAATAGTTAGAATCCCCGCCAAGTCATGTGCTATTTTAAACAGTTATAATCCACGTCAAATCATGTTTGGGTGTTATAGTTGAAATGGATGGTGAAAATGGAGGCACACCGACAACCATTGCAGCCGCATCATTTCAGCGACAGGGAGAAGGCGTTTGAGCCCCGAGGTAGATGGGGATCCTCTCGCAACCCGTGGCCGGCACGTCTTCGGCAACAAGTAGTGGCCCTGTAAATCAGGTAGGCGGAGCGTTGCCCCAAGGTGTCCTTCTCCGAATCGTAGGGGAGAGAACAAAACAATTGAGGCGTTTATTTTATATCAGTATAGAAGTTACTGTACATCTTGGTGCTACGGCGAGCGATCGTGACGCATTAAGCTGGATTGAAGACCCAATTACTGTTTTGATCAATTGGCTGCAGGACCACGGCGTCAGTGCCGACGACCACGTCGGCTTACTTTTGAACAGTACGGACTCGACTTTGAACCCTGTATATGTTTCATTTAGGTGAGTAGACCAAATAGACGCTCGAACCGTGCTCGATAACGTAAGTCGAGTGTTGCAGAGTAATAGTTTGTTTTTGAGTACGGCACCACTGTGCGTTAAACTCAGCCATTTTAATGAGCCTCGTGGGAGTGCACGTTATTGTGATAAACTCGCTCCCTCTAGCACATATAGCCGTAATAACAAAGGAATCATTACGATTCAAAATGGCGAAGATACACTTTGCCTTGCCCGTGCATTGGTCCGCCAGGGCTATATGTGACGTTAAAAGAGAACCAGGATGCATGGACGTGAATACCGTTAAACAAATCAAAATGGGCTGTTTCATTCAAAAACTCAAAGCAGAAGATTTATGCCGTGATGCCCGTGTGAATATTTTGAATGGTGGTGGGCTAAAAGAGCTAAAACCATTTCAAACTTACCTCTCCGAATACAAAATCACGGTGTTCATAGAACGTCGGGGGAGGTAGGTCCTATATGAGGGGCCTACTCCTCCAGAACATTCCTTTAAGGGTCATCTTGATTTGTATTTTCACGACGAAAAGCAAAACCATTTTGACGTCATATCATCTTTGACAGCCACGTTTAAGTGCTCGTACTTTTGCCACGAGTGTCGTGTGCCGTTCAACACAAAGAACGAGCACAAGTGCGATTATGCGTGCAAAAAGTGCTACGCTAAAGTGGTTTGTAGCGGAGGCATACCCGTGGCCTATAAAGACTGCGGGCGATGGTTCACAAACCAGATGTTTTTGATAACCATAAACGTCCCGGTTTTTGCAGAGGTCACATGTTGGTCTGTGATGTCAAAAAGGTTTGCGAGGTATGCAGGCAATTTTTTAGTTTGGAAAAGTCAAATTATTCACACAGGTGTTATGAAACATTTTGTAGAGTATGCGAGACCCATTGTTCTTTTGGCCATTTCTGTTATACGAAGAAAGCCCCATCCAAGCCGACACTGAAAAAGAATAAGTTCATGTTTGTACTCTATGATTTTGAATGCAGACAAGAAACGCTTCTTCAAGGTGCGGCCGGCACGTACTTGAACGAACCTAACCTATGTGCAGTGCAGACGTGTTGGAAGGCCTGCGTTCATATAGATGCAAATGATCATCATTGCGCTGAATGCGGGGGCAATAGGACTCACATATTCAGGGGTGATACCAATTTTTTAGATTACGTAATCAGATTAAAGCGTCAAAATTTAAAGATATCACCCTCCTAGGCCACAATGCAAAACCTATGATGGGAATTTTATTTTAAAATACATAATGGAGGTGAAAAAATGGACTCCAGAGCTCATAATGAACGGTGGGAAAATCATGTCCATGCGTTTCGGCCAACTCCACTTTATTGATCCGCTGAACATTCTCCCAATGTCGTTGTCCAAGTTGCCAAAATATTTCGGCTTGGACGAGTCTTTGGCCAAGGGACACTTCCCCATTTTTTCAATAAAAAAGAAAACGCGGGGTATAGGGGTCCCTTGCCGCCAAAGGAGGACCACGGCATCGGTGAAATGTCAGTCAAGGGAAAGGAGCATTTTGAGAAATGGTATGACGCTTTGATCAAAGAAAATTATATCTTTGATTTTAAACGCGAGTTGGAACAGTATTGTGTGAAAGATGTAGAGATCCTACGGAAGGCCGGCCTGAAGTTTAGAGAAAAGCTCATGGAGAAAGCCAAGGTGGATGCTTTCAGAGAGGCGTGTACGATAGCTGGAGCGGCCATGTTGGTTTACCGCCGAAGTTATCTTGAGGAGAATACTATAGGTATTATCCCTAACGGTGGCTACCAGTGTGCAGACCAAAAGTAGCACGTGCTGTACAATGGCTCTGCTGGGAGGCCCATCAACGCGGTGACTCTATTCTTCATGCTGGTAACGGCCGTGAGGAATATGTGTTAGGGTGACGTGTAGACGGCGTTGTTAAAGCTGGAGATACCACCACCGTCTTTCAGATCTGGGTCTGTTATTGGCATGGGTGCCCTCTCTGCTACCCTGACAGGATCACCCCTATCAAAAATAATCCCCACGAGACCATGGAGACGTGCTATGAAGCGACCATGGCTTGTGTATAAAAGTTTTAGAATGCCGGCTACACGGTCGTAGAGATGCGGGAGTGTACGTTTAATGCTATTAAACGCACATACAAGGACTTGAAACAATTTGTATTCCAGAATGAGGTGTATACCAAGGAGCCCCTCAGACCCAGGGATGCAATCTTTGGCGGGCGTACAAATTATATTAAGCTCTTCCACGAAGCAGACCTTTCTTGTGATCAAGTACTTGGATGAGAGTTCATTGTATTCTTACGTTTGCAAGTACAAAAAATACTCTGTCGGCCACCCCAAAATTCACTTGGAAGCAAACTTTCCGTCTATAGATCAAGTATAAGGCATAGCCAAAGTTACAGTGATGCCTCAGCGGGATTTATTCATGCCCGTATTTCCTACACGGATGCACGACAAGTTAATGTTCATCTTGTGCAGAAAGTGCGGGGAGGAAAGAAACCAAGGTGCGTGTCAGCACAAAGACAAAAAAAGATCGCTGGTTGACAGGCGTCTGGGTGATTGACGAGATCCGTAAAGTCGTTGAGAAAAGCTACACCGTTGAAACAGTACACGAAGTGTGGGAGTACAATGTATCTGTTTACGATTGTCTGACACGCACTGGCGGATTGTTTCATGGGTACATTGATACTTTTTTGAAAATCAAATAAGAATCCAGCGGATGACCATAGGGTTGTACCTCACTAGATGAGAAGTTAGCTTGTATTCAAAATTATGAGGAAAGGGAAGGGGTAAAACTAGATTTCGGCTCTGTTTGTAAAAACCCTGGTCTCCGCACTCTCGCTAAACTCTTTTTAAATTCACTATGGGAAAAGTTTGGGCAAAGACCCGATTTACCACACGTAGCTGTTGTTAACGACTATCAGGGCATCCACAAGAACCTGACGGATCCGTACATCACCGTGGACACCGTCATTGATGTAAATTATGAGGTTATGTTCCTCAATTACAAGGATGCGCGTGACACGTTGCACCCTAACCCCAACACGAGTGTGGTGGTGGCATGCTACATCACTGCTATGGCTAGGTTGGTTTTATACAGCATTCTTGAACAATAGGGGGATCGCGTTTTGTATCACGATACAGATAACGTTCTATTCACTGAACGCCCCGGTGACTGAAGTCCACCGCCCGGAGACTTTTTAGGTGACCTCACCGACGAACTTCAGGATTACGGTTCGGGAAGATATATTAGCGCCTTTGTATCTGGCGGTTCCAAGAATTACGCGTACCGAGTTTGTGTTGGTGGCAATCCTGCCAACACAAAAACGGTGTGCAAGGTTTGCGGGATCACCATAAACTATGGCAAACGGAACGACGTTAATTTTGACGTTTTGAAAGCGATGGTCACTGAACCGGTTGCGGAAAGATACATACAGATACCGCACAAAATTGTAACAAAAGGTATTGCGAATGTATTTACCATTTCGCAGACTAAAATCTACCGGCTTGTGTACACCAAACGTCGGATAACCGATGATTATAATACGTTGTCGTTTGGGTATCAGAGTCCTTGTAAACGCACTCGCCACGACTAAAAGTTGATAATTTAGACGGGCTGAATAGTAGCCTTTTTTTCTTTTAATCTAGACAGTTCTACTGACATACCATTTTTCAAAGATTTTAGATTTTTTTCATATTTTTTTTTCTGCATGAACACACGCAAATTTTTTTATTGATTTATTTTATGCACCCGGGTTACTTTTTTATATTGTTTTATTTGCCAGTATAAACCTCCACCTACCTTATTTTTTTCTAGTCAATTAGTTGTATGTATATTTATTTATATTAATTCTAGTCAAATATCATATTTTGTTTGTATATATATTTATTCTAATTCTAGTCAAATATAATAAACTGATTGTATATATATATTTATTTGCTTTTAAGTTGAAACCATCTCTGTTTATATGATATATTGAACCATGTTTCTTTTATATTTAGTACAGAGACCACTATTCCCAATATGTATATGTATATTCATATTGTAAATATTCCCAGTATAATTTTCACTGTGTGATAATAAATATTCAATGTATACTTTTCATGATTGTAAATAATTATTGTAAAAAAACTGTTTTGTTTGTGATTTAACGTCTACACCCCTCCCTCCTCTCCAATAAATACAGGCTCATATAGCTTATAAGATCAGTCTCAAACATTATGGACAAGTTGAAAAATCCATTTTCGGCCATCATAAGCGGGCCTTTCGTATGTGAAAAGTCACATTTTTTAGCCGACTTTATCCGACACTTGGACAAAATGTGTGACGTTAAGTTTGATAAAATCACCTGGTATTATTTTCTATGGCAACCGGGATTCGAACAAGATGGACAAACGGTCAAGGGGACAGAGTTCACGGCACGCCTAGTCATTACATTTATCAAGCAAGAAGACGTGCATTACTACACCATTCATAATCCGGACGTAAAGGCAAGCATCGTTGAACGATTCAATAAAACTCTGAAAGGGTGGATGTGGTGCTACTTTGCCAAAAATAGCACGTATCGGTATGTGGACGTCCTCCAAGATCTAGTCGATGCTTACAACGGCGCAAAACATTACCGGATCAAGATGGCGTCTGCCGACGTTTCAGAAACCAATGTGCTACAAGTCAGAGATAATCTGTACGAAAAACGGTGTCCAAACTCGAATAGCAAGCCAAAAATGAAAGTCGGTGACACGGTGCGTATTAGCAAAACAAGTACCTGACGGATCCGTACATCACCGTAACAGCGTTATTGATGTAAATGATGAGGTTATGTTTCTCAATTACAAGGATGCGCGTGACGCGTTGCGCCCTAACCCCAACACGAGTGTGGCGGTGGCGTGCTACACGACTGCTATGGATAGGTTGCACTTATACAGAATCCTTGAACAATTGGGGGACCGCGTTTTTTATCACGATACAGATAACGTTCTATTCACGAAATGCACTGGCGATTGGAGTCCACTTACCGGATACATTTTAGGTGACATCACTGATTTACTTCAAGATAAATATATTAGCGTATTTGTATCTGGCGGCCCCAAGAATTACGCGTACCGAGTTTGTGTTGGTGGCGATTCTTTCAAAACCAAAAACGATGTGCAAGGTTCGCGGGATCACCATAAACTACGGCAACCAGAACGATGTTAATTTTGACGTTATGAAACCGATGGTAGCCGAACAGGCTGCAGAAAGATTCATACAGATATCACACAAAATTGTAAGAAAATGTCTTGAGATTGTAAGCACCGTTTCGAAGACTTAAGTCTACTGGTCTGTGTACACCAAACGGAGGATAACCGATTATCATAATACGTTGCCTTTTCTGGATCAGAGTCTTTGTAAAGGCGCTTGCCACGACTAAAAGGTGATAATTTAGACGGGCTAAATAATCATATTTTTCTTTCTTTCAGTCTATACAGTTACAGTGACATACCATTTTTCAAAGATTTGAGATTTTTTTTCATATTCTTTTCTACATGAAAACACGCATATTTTTCTATTCACCAGTAAAATCCTTCATCTACATGATTATTTATAGTCAATATAAGTAGTTGTTTGTATATATTTTAATTCTAGTCAATTTTATTTTTTCCTTGTACATATTTTAAATTGAAACCATCTGACTGTGTATATATATTCTAATACTCTTTATCCTGGACTTTGTAATTTAATACAGAGGCCACTATTCCCTCTACGAGATCAAAAAAGTGATTATATTTTCCTCTACACCTAAACATGTATAGCTTACTTCAAGGAGTAAGATATATTCGTTATCTATCATTTTTGTAAATAAATATTCCAAGTATACTTTTAATGGCGTGTGCTACATTTCTAAAACTTTAATCTGTGTGTAAATAAATATTCCAAGTATACTTTTCATGGTGCGAGATATATTTGTAAATCTTTTATATGTGTAAATACATATTTCAAGTATACTTTTCATCGTGTGAGCTATATTCTAAAACTTTGATTTGTGTAAATAAATATTCAATGTATACTTTTTATAGTGTGAGCTATTTTTGTGTAAATAAATATTATAAAAATTGTTATGTTTGTGTTTTTAACGTCTACACCTTCACCTCCCTCCTATCCAATAAATACAAGTTTATTTAGCTTATAGGCTCAGGCTCAAACATTATGTACAAATTGAAACATCTATTTTCGGCCATTATCAGCGGTCCTAACAGCTATGGAAACTCACAATTTGTAGCCGACTTTACCCGTCACTTGGACACAATGTGTGACGTTAAAATTGATAAAATAACCTGGTATTATGGTTTATGGCACCGGGGTTCAAACAAGACGGGTCAAGTCCCACGTGATATTCTGTAGGGATTTGCCTGAAATGGATGACACCTGTAATGACCCTCCACAGCTGATTATCCTGGACGACCTGATGCGTGAAGCCAAGTAAGCGGTCGTCGATCTTTACACCAAAGGATGATACCATCAAAATATTAGCGTCATGTACCTTAAACAAAATATATACCACCATGGTAAGGACCAAAGAGACATTTCCTTAAACACACATTACATCGTGCGTATTAAAAATCCCAGGGATAAAACTCAGATTCAACACTTAGCACGTCAAGTCTGTCCTGAAAATTCACGTGTTTACAAGAGGATTACGCTGATGCTACAAGTACTCTTTATGGGTATATATTAATGGATTTAAAACAAGGTACACCTGAATGGTTCAGATATAGAACCTACAAAATGTCGGGTACTGCGTGTACCTACCACGCCAAAGTTATAAGAAATTCAGAAACTTCCAGATTACAGATCATTTCATAACCATGAGTCCCAAAGTTCTGAAGCAAGCCCCTCTTCTACGTGCGATGCATCGCATGAACCCGCAGGAGCGTGTCACTTTGCTGAAAACGGCCAACAAAAAACTGATTGACTCTGCGAGTGTGCCTAAAACACTTTAAAAGGTCAGGTGACGTTGAAAAGTCGCGGAAGTCAAAGTTACGTGCTCACAAGCTGGTGTTGCGCAAACTGGTCAAACGAGGAGAGTGTTGGAAGAAGAATAAGAGACGACTACTCGTTCAAAAAGGCGAAGCGTTCATGCCCTTAATATTAGCCCCTTTAGTCAACGGTGTCCTCAGTTTCTTATTCAGCAAGTAGATAATAGAACACACAAAAAAGAGGATATTGGTGTCCTCGAAAACATTCCACTGTTACGAGCAACACCACCAACAAGTGACTTCAGCCACACATTTAGTGGTCTCTGAGCTAGACAAGGAAATGGAAAAAATACTCGCTTCAAAACTTGACGAAAAGTCTAAATGGACTTTATACAAACACGTGCTACAGCACTATCTGCAATATAGTCAACTTTCTACAACCTGAAAATACCACCACATCCACGACCACCCCTGAATTGTATGTTCTTCCCATCCCTGCTGTACTCAATACTGTACCAGTACAGGCACGTAAAAAAGCTTATATTTTACTAAGAAACATTATTTCCCGAGGCAGTTTATCTTGTGACGAAATAAGGGTAGTGAGTATTCACGATATGCCTCTCCGTGGATCCAATATTGTAGATTTAGTCAACGATGTGGTCAGAGCAGGAAGACACTCCGAGCTGTCTGGTTGGCTAGAGTTTCTCACGGCACTTCAAAAAATAAATTTCCGAAATAAGTTATTGTAAATTCGAAACGTTCAGCACCCATTAGAGATCCGACGCCCGAACCCCAACCACTTACACCATCGCAGCGCCTTGAGAAGAAGTAAATGAAAAGGGTGGAAGAAAATAGGTGTTTGCAGATCCGAGATTAATGGCCCGTTTAACCGACATCTACTAAGACCCTACTCACCATGCAGGGATTGAAGGGGCAGCGTCTCTCATAAAGGCGTCCAAGAAAGATCACGATAAAGTACGAGAATGTCTTCGTGCGCCGGACACAAATACCCTTAAACAAATCAGTGATTAAAAAGTTTCCACGCGTCAGGTACGTGGTGTCAAAAATTTACGTTCTCTAGCAAGCCGAGCTCAACGAAATGCGAAGTCTCAGAAAATGTAACGACGGTGCAGTGTACTTGATCACCGTCATTGACGTGTTTATCTATATGGCCTTGGCGAGGACGCTTCCATCCAAGACAGGTAGCGTCGTGAGAGACGCCTTTCATGACATTTTCAAACAAAGCGGCCATAAATCTCTAAGTTCTGCTGTTTGAAAAGGGCTACGAAAGCAATTGTAGCAAAGAAATTTTCAAAGTCAACAGTGTCGTGTTGCGACAACCAGTCGTTAATAGGCTGGCCAATCTTGACGGCGAGGAGGTGGAGGGAACGTTTTACGAGCCCGAATTGCGACAAGTACGATACTACATGTCAAGGGTAAAGGTAGCAGAAATAAAGTGTACGTGCAGTGGACAGTTTACCCCACCAAGTTTAATTCTCGAATTCCTGCCAGTTACGTCAGAGCCTTAACAAGAAGGATCAGTTTTACATCACTTTGTCGAGCAACAGCTCCATGGAATATTTCCCGAAAAATACCCTCGCAAATTTCACCACGTAACTACACTACCGTCTTACACTCGAAGGCCAGTAGGAAGTTGCTCTCACTCAATTTCCAAAATCCATGCTTTTCACCACCGTACAAGAGGGCCAAAATATTGTATAGTAAAACTGGGTGGATGTTAACGCCGAGGAACAAATGTTAAAGAATCACATCCTTCCAGGAAACTACAGCACTATCCATGATTTTGAACAAAACCCTAAACTAAGTAGAGGCATTTAAATGGAATTCCGGAGTAGTATTTAAGTATACAAAACCCAACAAAAAAGTGGACATTGTTTCTTCTTCATCAAATATACATCTTCTGACTCTATCCAGTGGGCTAAGTCTACAGCTCGGTTTCGATCCTCAGACTAATCTGATCAAAGTCTCAAGGCCACCGTAAACCACCAATATTCTTATAGGCTTACCCTTGCAAATGTACACCTACACGGATATCATCGATCTTAAGTCCATGGGTGAATATCTCTACGGTATACATAAGACAATTATCTATGATCCATTGCACTACGTGCCCGTACTTAGAAGGGAAATTGAAAGCCTGGAAATCAATATAAGAACAGACACTGGTGAACCTGTACCGTTCTAGTTTGGAAAAGGGTGCGTTAAACTTAATTTTTGACGCTGCTCAACATGAACTGTCCCTACCAAAGGTACTATTTCAACCAGGCTGGAACAGAAATATCTTCGATATTCCACGGTGTTCCCTGTCAACGTGGGCACGAGATATAACATTTTTTTAGTGGCCTTTTTAAGAGCGTCATACCGTTGCTGGGAAGTGACACGAAAGCCATTGGAAAATTAGTGCTTCATATCGGTATCAACGTTCTCTCCAGCGTCGCCAATCAGCGTCGTCCTTTCAACGAGGCCTTACGCTAACGGTTCGGGAAGGCTGAAACAAACATTAATCGCAAGGCGGATCAGAAGATTGGCACAATGATGAATGGATCAGATTATAAAGGGCGTCGTAGGAAGCACCGACGTCGGTTTTCTGTCGTTTCCTGACGTACAAGTGTCAAGAAAGACGAGGAAGATATTTTCAGTTAAAATGAGGAATTTACACCCCCAGTCCTGGGAGTGTTCCAGCAGTAAACTCGATATTTTTTCCATACCACCCACTCAAACTAATCTTGAAAGTGGACAATGGCTCCAATACAAATCTGTCTCATCCCTCACCGATGATTCGACCATCGAATTTATGATTAACGGTCGAGGCGAGTTCTATATCAATCTTTCACATACCATGCTCTATCTCAGGGCGGCCATCATGAAACCTGACGAATGCGCTTTCACAAAGGTAGACCAAATCGCTCCCGTCAACAAATAGTTTCATTCCCTATTCACACAGGTGGATGTGTTTTTAAACAAAAAAATAGTCTCACCACCCAGCAACACGTATGCTTATAACTCGTACATTGAGACGCTGCTCAATTCCAATCGTGACGCCAAAATAACACATTTGACTTGCAGTTTGTGGTTTGCAGACAGCCCCGGAACCTTTGAGACTAACGCCGGCAACAGGGGATTTTAGGGCCGTCGCTTTCTTAACGCAAAAATTAAGACGGCGGATATTTTGGGGTATCTACAAGGTGATGAGTTTAACCAAGAGAAATACCTTTTGAATGGCACCGAACTAAGGTCAGGTTGGTCGGTTTCAGCGACGGGTTTAGTCTTATGGCAGTACTTGAACTCCCTCAATTTAAGGTTCACATCGCTGAAGTCAACCTACTAGTGCGATGTGTCAAAGTAGCACCTTCTATACTGGTGGCACATGCCAAGGCATTAAACGTCAGTCCCGCAAAGTATCCCATCACCCGGGTGGAAGTAAAAACACTCACCATTCCTACAGGTGTGAAAAGGAAATCACTGGACAACGTATTCACCAGACAATTACCCAAACGATGTATCAAACGCGGCGATCAACGGAGACGCCACCAAGAACACGTTCAGCTTCGAAACCTACAGCATGAATTATTTCTCACTGTACTTGGACGGGGAACAAGTGCCGTCGAAACCGTTAAAACCCGATTTTTCAAACGGCAACTATGTCATGTACTACCACACACAATTTTCTGGAACGGGCATCTATTTCATGAATGAAGGTAGCAACATCATACGGGAAGCATTCCCTAAGGAATATCATCTCATGGCTTTCGGCCTCACACCTAATCTGTCCACCCACATGATATCGTATTGGAATTTTACGAGGCATGGCTCTCTGAGCATCGAAGTGAGCTTCACCAGAGATCTCAATGAAACTGTCAACTGTATCGTGTACGGGGAGTTTGCCAACATCATAACCATCGACAAGGACAGAAACGTCTTGACCAATTATGGGAGTTAATATAAGCATCTTCCCACCCCTTACACTCATCATTTAAATCATGGACATCATTGTGGATTTCCAGAGCTTCATCGGTGACAACAAAGAGTTTATCATCAAATAACTGAGTGTTTTATCTGTATGCGGTACATTACTTCACCATTGGGTGTTAAAACCCCATACGCTATCGAGAAATATTCAGCCACCGCTAAAAAGAAAGCCAACTATATTGTTAACAAAATGCAGGGTATTCCCTGGGATAGCGGGGATGTGGATTACAGCCTGCTTGAATCCCTCATCTCCCGTGCCACATCGCGTGCAAAAACCGTCTACGTCAAGGGGGCATAAAAGAAAAAGTTTCTGGTCTGATACACGCCTGCACCTGTCTTATATCTGTACAACAGAGGTTGTTCGTCTTTGAAAACACTTAAATTGGGCCGCACCATGTGCATTTCATACAAATCTGTATGGAATTTCTGTTCGGCCTCCGTCGTTTGGGGACTTCGAGATTGTATGATTGAAGATGGTCACGCACACCATAAGACGTGCGCTAAAAATAAACCCGTGGTTCCATTCTTTAATAGCTCGAACTGCCACTCTCGTCATCAACAATGATCCACACACCAAGTATGGGACGCATTGGGTCGCCATCTTTATCGACTAGAATGGTGTGGGAGAACATTTTGTCAGTTATGGTTTTCTACCCCGTATAAAGTCACATCTTGAATTTATATGCAAAAACACTTAACGCAAGTCTCATAGCACGCTACCACTTCAAAGCATCGCCTCAGAAGTTTGCGGCCATTACTGTCTCATGTACCTTCTATATTGCGCTCGGAACATTCCTATGAACATTTTCTTAGCTCTATTCTCGCCCACCAATCATACAGGCAATGACGCTAAGGTGATGATATATTACAACACATTTTCAAAGACTGTAGGGTCCTGCCACCCCTTAAGAGGCTGTGTCAAATAAGCGTAAACCTATAAAAGGGGCGTCCCAACAGCGTGCCAGTCATAACCGTGATAGTCATCGAAGCTAACAAACATAATGGAAGGTCAAGAAGTTTGCAACCGCAAATCAATGCCGGTGAAGCCGCTCGTCATCACCAGTATTTTCAACACTTTGTTCCCGCTGGACAAAGTCGACGCCAAAAAAGTCATCGTCAGCATGAGTGTCAAGAACCACTTTACACCCTATGTCCAGCAGAGCTCTGCAGTGTCTAACCGTACAGAGAACTGGGCAGCTACAAGTTGGTCATATCAGAGTTTTTCAGCAACACGTAAACTCCTCAGAAGATTAGTCCGACTAATCATGAAATCTCTCTGAGACGCATGTACGGTGACCGTATGGTCGTAATCAGCGAGAAACAAGACGCCGGACTCAAACGGGTCGCCTATCTGGCACCTAGCTGGGCGCGTTTTTGTGAGGTGTGGGACCTCATCGACGGTGCCGTTGACCACCGGGATATGTGTTCAACACTCGTCGCACGATATTGCAACGATTTGATTGACACACTCATCATGGATGTATACGACACGCTAACAGAATCAGAGGATGTCATCGATCTCAAACAGCCTACGGTTGAAACGCACATCAGAAACCTGGATTATATCAGTGATACCTACTATACACATCAAGTCGTCGTTTTTGGACGACTATTACATGCTGGATTGTGATCTAAAAACAATTTTACTAACACATCTATGAAACACTGTAGACAAACGTATGAACGAATATATGTGACATTCCTGTAAAAGTGTATAATAAATATTATGTATGATTTCTGTAAAACCCTTAATATGTCTGTAAACCCTTTAAGGCTTATATTTTTTGTAAAATCATGTTTTATTCATTCAAAAATTTTCTGTCTTCCTTACACGTAGATACGAGTCTCGACTAGTCAAGCCGTCAAACTGGCTCCAAAAATGAACCGGGTCAATGACCTAGCTCACGGTTTCAAGGTCAAGATCTCTTCCTGTCTTGTCGACCCGCCAAACTGGCGCCAGTCATCCGGGAAAACCCATTGCGACATCATTAAAGGTCACGAACTATTCTTGTACCGACTTGTTTTGTCAACCCGCCAAACTGTCACCAGTTATGAATCACCGGGAAAACCCATTGTCATATAGAAACGGGGGAGTGGGGGAAAGAGTTGCCAGAGTCAATGGCCTCGTGTACTAGCTCACTGTTTCATGGTCCCGATCTATTCTTGTTTCTACTTGTCTTGTCGAGCCGCCAAACTAGCGCCAGGTATGAGTCATCGGGAAACCCCAGGGGGAAGTGTTGCGGCATCACACGCAATGATTACGTCACAAATATCAAGGAGGCTTGTCATGTCGAGACGCCAAACTGGCGCCAGTCATCAGGGAAAACCAATTACCACATATAAAACCAAAAATAAACCTTTGCGACACTGAAGGAGGACTACAGGTCACTAACCCCATGTCGTTATGGAAATAACCAGAGGGGAAATTCAGGTCAGACGGAAATATACTGGCACCAGGTATGAGTCACCAGGGAAAACCCAGTACATAAAAAACAAATAAAACAATAAAATACAAGTACCAACATGTTTGGAACAAGAACCAACATGTCTCGAAAGGGGCTCAGGAGGAGGGGAAGGGGAGGGAGAAAACCAACAGCCAATCAGAGAGTGAAGATGCGTGGTCACGTGATCAAATTCAACCAATCAGGGCGCTGTACCCATACGCCGGGCCATCTACTCACATCAACCCCATTGCAATTCGCTTGTCAATCATTTGAAGCTTGGCGGAAAGATATTATATTACATTGGTGTTCAATTACGTCATGGTAGTACCAACTCCGTAATATAAGTAGCTAGTCAAGCTGCCACTGCTGCCAACATATTCTATTTCTACAATCGCACCTGTCATCGTTTACACTTTGTCATACACGCTCTAGCGACTATGACTTGTACTTCCATGATCACTGTTTAGTCATCACGTCTAAACAGGGCCGTCATGGCATATGGCGCGCTAACATAGGAAGATCCATAATAACCATGCTGGCGTCATCAGACGAACCACAGGCGTTTTACGTTTCAAGCATATACCGACAATTCACATCCGAGCCGTACCAAGGCAATGCGCATCTATCGGTCCCATCCGATGCAAGTCTGTCATTCTATCTGTCCCTGGCCACGGATTCAAAAAGGTTTGATGGATTTTATGTAAACTTGATATTTCTGTTAGAGAGCTATACCAAAAATAATAATTGTTTTTAACCCTAGCCCTTCAATTATGGGTAGTTTACTGATCAGTAATGATTTTCAATCCCAAAATTTTCTAAGATGGCTCTAACAATTTTGTTTAAAATGCGTGTTTAAGATTTGTTTGACATGTCAAACAGCTATATAGGTTAGCTTACTGATGACTGATTTTCCAAAAACATTAGATACTTTACAAATGGCCCTAACGATCTGGCTCCCTGGGTGACTAGTGGTAAGGTGTCAGACTTCTGTGCTGGCGGCCGGGGTTCAATCCTCAGTCCCGGCACAGATTTATCTGATTACCAAACCCTTCCTTCACCTCTGACAAGACATCTTGTGAATGTGAGGAATGCCAGGCCTCCACCGTGGTTCGGATTCCACGTTAAACTGTAGGTCCTCCATTTCATCTCACAATCACCCTACCATTACACATTAGCGTAAGAGCGTATAACCCGAACGGGTAGTAAGACGCGGTGCTAATAATAATAATAATGATGATGATCTGGCTCCAAATGGGTATCTTGGGAATGTTTGACACGATAAATAACATTTTATATTTGGTTTTAGGTAAACATTCGATAAAGGGTCTTTAGTTAGGAATTATTTTCGAAAATCTGAATTATTTTAATAGTGGTTAGAGTGATTTTGCTTAAAATTTATGTGTTGGGAATGTTTGACATGAATATGATAAATAAAGCTCTATACTTGTTGTGTTTTTTTTAGGGGGGAGATAAGTGGTATTTGGTTATAAGTAGTTTACCGATGCACTGTTTTTGGACCGATTATATACAGTTTGATTGTTTTGGAAATGTACCTTTAAGATTGAATTCAAAATGGGAATCTGAATAATATTTCAAGATAAATAAGAATACGTTTTTATTTTTACGAATAACAAATAATTATAGGAGAGCTTACAAATAATTTAAATTTGAAAGTCTGAATATTGTTAAATCTATTTTAATAATTTTGTTTTAAAATTAATCTATAAAGCATAATTAACAAGATTGTATGTTTGTTTTTATAATTAAAACCTATATAAGGATGGATCCATAAAAAAAAATTGAAAGTTTTCTTTGAACAGATGATAATTAATTTGATGAAGTCTGTGCGATTTCGTCGTACCATTTATTAACTACATTAAGTGTTATTTAAGTTTCAAGCCACAGGGGTAGTTATTGGTCGTTAGGTTGATAGCGTTGATACTCCAGGGTTATTAGAGGCCGTGGTGTTAGTAGAATTAATACCGCAGAGTTTATTACTGGCTTTAGGTTGGTAGAATTAATACTCCAGAGTTATTACTGGCTTTAGGTTGGTAGAATTAATACTCCAGAGTTATTATTGGCTTTAGGTTGGTAGAATTAATACACCAGCGTTATTAGAGGCTTTAGGTTGGTAGAATTAATACACCCGCGTTATTAGAGGCTTTAGGTTGGTAGAATTAATACTCCAGAGTTATTTACTGGCTTTAGGTTGGTAGAATTAATACTCCAGAGTTATTACTGGCTTTAGGTTGGTAGAATTAATACTCCAGAGTTATTACTGGCCGTCAAGGGCAAGGGCATATTATAAGTCAATAAACTCTTTGGATGGCCAAACGTCTGAGCATCTGGGCATTTTAAATTAAAGCCTGGGAAATGGAAGAGCTTAGAATTGAAACAACTATTTAAAAAACTACTTTTCGGTGTTTTCGAAAACTGAAATTTGACAATAAAGTAGTTAAGTCGTATCAGGTAGCCAAATTAATCTTAAATTTAAAAATGGGAATGTGATAACTGAAAAAGTGTCTGTTAGGAGGGGTGAGTAAGAGAGATGAAGAAGTAGTAGTAGTAGTAGTAGCAGTAGTAGTAGTAGTAGTGGTGGTAGTAGTGGTAGTAGTAATAGTAGTAGCAGTAGTAGTAGTAGTAGTAGAAGTAGTGGTAGTAGTAGAAGTAGTAGCAGTAGTAGTAGTAGCAGTAGTCGTAGTAGTAGTAGTAGTAGTCGTAGTAGTAGTAGTAGTAGTAGTAGTAGTAGTAGTAGTAATAGTAGTAGTAATAGTAGCAGCAATAGTAGTAGTAGTAGTAGTAGAGTAGTAGTAGCAGTAGTAGTAGTAGTAGTAGTAGCAGTAGTAGTAGTGGTAGTAGTAGTAGTAGCAGTAGAAGTAGTAGTAGTAGTAGTAGAAGTAGTAGTAGCAGTAGAAGTAGTGGTAGTAGTAGTAGTAGTAGTAGCAGTAGTAGTAGTAGTGGTAGTAGTAATAGTAGCAGTAGAAGTAGTGGTAATAGCAGTAGTAGTAGTAGTAGTAATAGTAGTAGTAGTAGTAGTGGTAGTAGTAGTGGTAGTAGTAATAGTAGTAGTAGAGTAGTAGTAGCAGTAGTAGTAGTTAGTGGTAGTAGTAATAGTAGTAGTAGAGTAGTAGTAGCAGTAGTAGTAGTGGTAGTAGTAGTAGTAGCAGTAGAAGTAGTAGTAGTAGCAGTAGTAGTAGTAGTAATAGTAGTAGTGATAATAGTAGTAGTAGTAGTAGCAGTAGAAGTAGTGGTAGTAGAAGTAGTAGTAGCAGTAGAAGTAGTGGTAATAGCAGTAGTAGTAGTAGTAGTAGTAATAGTAGTAGTAGTAGTAGTGGTAGTAGTAGTGGTAGTAGTAGTGGTAGTAGTTAGTGGTAGTAGTAATAGTAGTAGTAGAGTAGTAGTAGCAGTAGTAGTAGTGGTAGTAGTAGTAGTAGCAGTAGAAGTAGTAGTAGCAGTAGAAGTAGTAGTAGCAGTAGAAGTAGTAGTAGCAGTAGAAGTAGTAGTAGTAGTAGAAGTAGTAGTAGAAGTAGAAGTAGTGGTAGTAGCAGTAGTAGTAGTAGTAGTGGTAGTAGTAATAGTAGTAGAGTAGTAGTAGCAGTAGTAGTAGTGGTAGTAGTAGTAGTAGCAGTAGTGGTAGTAGTAGTAGTAGCAGTAGAAGTAGTAGTAGTAGAAGTAGTAGTAGCAGTAGAAGTAGTGGTAATAGCAGTAGTAGTAGTAGTAATAGTAGTAGTAGTAGTAGTGGTAGTAGTAGTGGTAGTAGTAATAGTAATAGTAGAGTAGTAGTAGCAGTAGTAGTAGTGGTAGTAGTAGTAGCAGTAGAAGTAGTGGTAGTAGCAGTAGTAGTAGTAGTAGTAATAGTAGTAGTGATAATAGTAGTAGTAGCAGTAGAAGTAGTGGTAGTAGTAGAAGTAGTAGCAGTAGTAGTAGTAGCAGTAGTGGTAGTAGTAGCAGTAGTGGTAGTAGTAGAAGTAGTAGTAGCAGTAGTAGTAGTAGTGGTAGTAGTAATAGTAGTAGTAGAGTAGTAGTAGCAGTAGTAGTAGTGGTAGTAGTAGTAGTAGTAGCAGTAGAAGTAGTAGTAGTAGTAGAAGTAGTAGTAGCAGTAGAAGTAGTGGTAGTAGCAGCAGTAGTAGTAGTAGTGATAATAGTAGTAGTAGTAGTAGCAGTAGAAGTAGTGGTTAGTAGTAGAAGTAGTAGCAGTAGTAGTAGTAGCAGTAGTGGTAGTAGTAGCAGTAGTGGTAGTAGTAGAAGTAGTAGTAGCAGTAGAAGTAGTGGTAGTAGTAGTAGTAGTAGTAGTAGCAGTAGTAGTAGTAGTAGTAGTAGTGGTGGTAGTAGTGGTAGTAGTAGTAGTGGTAGTGGTAGTAGTAGTAATAGTAGTAGCAGTAGTACTAGTAGTGGTAGTAGTAGTAGTAATAGTAGTAGCAGTAGTACTAGTGGTGGTAGCAGTAGAAGTAGTGGTAGTGGTAGTAGTAGTAGTAGTAGTAGTAGTAGTGGTGGTAGCAGTAGCAGTAGTAGTAGTAGTAGTAATAGTAGTAGTAGTAGCAGTGGTGGTGGTGGTAGCAGTGGTAGTGGTAGTAGTAATAGTAGTAGTAGTAATAGTAGTAGTAGTAGCAATAGTAGTAGTAATAGTTGTGGTGGTAGTAGTGGTAGTAGCAATAGTAGTAGTAGTAGTAGTAGTAATAGTAGTAGTAGTAGCAATAGTAGTAGTAATAGTTGTGGTAGTAGTAGTGGTAGTAGTAAAAAAAACCTTGTCAAAATTATTAGTAAATATAATTTTTGACATAGAACAAAATTTAAATTTGCCAAGTTGTAAAACAACCACCCCTCATATCCATAAGAGGTTGAAAGTTTGGAATTTAAAACTAGGTGAGCCAGAAAATGTTATATAAAAATAAATAACTTTTATATATTGTAGAAATTTTAGTTATGTATAGGCAGACAAAGGATCTATAAATAAACGAATACAAAGACAAAATATTTTATTAAAAATAAACCTATTAGCGTGACGATTACAAAACTAAAACTAGAATAAACTAGCACCTATCTAGGGGCAAATTAAAAAATAAATATTCCTAGTGACATACATCGGTGAGCAGTGATGCTCTTTGCCCATTATTCAATATATTTCTTTAACAGATTATGTTATTCTAATTGATAAAAATAGAAATCAATTGAAAGAGAAAAATAAGACAAAAAATTAAGTTATTGATATAAATTATAAAGATAATATAATTAAGTTTACTTGTCATAAAGAGTATATGGACTATTTAACAAAAGTTAATAAAACAAGAATTATTAAGTAAAATCATTGATTATGATAAGGAATAGAGATTGTGCATTGAGTCTAAGGATTGTGATGAAAGAAATTTTTTGAATAAAAGTTAAAATATAATACTTGATATTATAAAAACACATTTAAAATGTGAGTCAGAGCAACACATATATAACCAAAAACAAAAACATATTAAAATACATGCATTAATGACATGAGTTAAAGTTAAAGGGGCGGTGTATAATACTAATAAATACAATAAAGTTATAATTACAAAAAAGTTAATTATGTTAGTTTGATAATTGATGCCTATCCTTTTATAAATACTTTGTAAGTTTACTTTACTTGTATTTCAGGAACTTATAATATCACAATTCAATAAACCATAAAAATTTAGGAAATATGTGTCCAAAAAACATGAGATAATATTAGAGGAACAGATAATACAGTGTAATAAGATATATAAATTAAATTGACAAAAGTGGGATCATAAAAATATAAAGAGGTTTAATGAAAGTTGAGATCTATTCTTATATGAAAGTTTTAAATGCCCTTGTTCCTTTTAATTCTGGAGTGAGATTGTCACAAGTCCGACATGTTTCGGCGCTGCAATGGCACCATCCTCGGGTCTAAATGAGTAAAAGAGTTAACGTAAGTTGCGGTGCAAATATTCAATGTTAGCCAATACAAGGAAAAAATGTAATATTAATTTATATAAAACAGGTGAACTGGACATCTATAACTGTGGAAATGAAATATCATAATTACCATAAATGACTCCTGAAATGAGTTCTTACCACGACGAATCGAATAGAACTGAATTAAACTACAAAGATGATGTGCAAATGTAAACAAAGAAGTCTTTTCTGGAAAAGCAAAGATTATAAAAGATGAATGAAAAAACTCTTAACTCTTTTTCTCATTTGTATATGATAATTGTTTCACCGTGTTTGTGGAATAAAAGTGGAAATAATTCATGAAAGAGGCTCATTAGTATATCCTGCCGGGATTCAAGCACACTAACAATATATTATATTTCAAAAGTGATATCTGATACCAAGAAACGCCTTGATGCATGCTTTATATTAAGAGTCCAGGGGGAAAACAGGATAAGTCCATAATCTTCGATTTTCTGATTTCAATGCCATCTAGTAGTTCAACCGCCATATTTTACGAATATTTCATCAAACTGGGGAAAAACATGAGGAGTCCAGAGATATTTATAATATTAAAATACCAGTACAGGGGAAAAAGCTGATAAGTCCATCAAAAACTGGGGAATAACCTGACATGTCCAGGAAATCTTACAACTTTTTTTCCTAGTTAATATGCCGCCACTTATAAAAACAATCAAGTAGCGGTTTTTCATCAAAGAATGTTTATTGAAACATGAGAGTAAAGTACAATATGAAATCGCTACTGGCCGCCACCTGTGGGTCACCTTATCGCCAACCAATATTTTGTGACAGCCGTGGCTCTTGCTATTCAGAGTGTTTAGCTGTCGCCGTATGGCAAGCAAATCTCTCGTCTACACCGACCACTGATATTTGTATCATGACTTCTTTTGCTATAGAACCATTGTGAGTGACGGTGACCAACAAATATTGTTAAAAATAACCTGGTCACAGATTACTTTTCCATCTCTAATAACCTGTTTGCTTAGCATAATTTTGTGAATGTTTGTGTCAGGGCTATGCCAGCATCTATGTAGACTGTAATTCTCTTTATTTAAAGTTAGTGTAGAAACCTTTTTAGTGCGTTTTATTCTGGTCAATAACAATGGATTTACAAGAGAGTGATTCGAGTTGTGACAAAGGAGATAGTAGTTCAAAGCAGAAGCTGACAAAGAAGAGAAGAAAATTTGGCCGTGTCAGAGATGCAAGCAAACTCTTGAGATTGCAATCACATGAAACAGGAGAACCATGTAAGTGTAGAAAAAAGTGTTTTGATGTTTTAAGTGACAAAAGTAAGAAACGTATTATCAAGAACATGAATGAATTTCTAAGCCATGATGAGATTAATCTGTATCTTAGTGGGCTAATCACAGTCATCCCAGTGCAGCGGAAACGACCGAGGAAAGATGATGAGGAGGAGGCATATTTTCGTGAGGCTTCCTACATATTTTGTATCAGCATTGTTGAAAGTGTTCAAGAAATACCTGTTTGCAAGTCAGCTTTCCTGTCGTTACACGGGATTCGAAAGGGTAAGCTAAACTACTTACCACAGTCTCTAAAGCAAGAAGGCAAAGTCCAGCGAGACAAGAGAGGGAAACACAAAATACGCCCTCACGCATTGAATGATGAAACCCGTAATGGGATTTGTCAGTGTATAAATTCATTTCAAGCACAAAACTGCCATTGTAGTTTAAAAAAAAACTGAGAAAAAGTACCTACCTGAATCCTTAAACATAAGAAAAATGTTTGAAATATTCAAGGAAAAGTTTCCAGAACAGAAAGTATCTTATGAAACATATCGTACAATCTTCAACGTTGACTTTAATATCAGTTTAGGCCACCCGCGGTGCGTTACTTATATTTCCTGTGATGAGTCCAAGAAAAATAAATTGGAGAAGGATACAGTATATCTGCAACAGTGGTGGAAGAAAGAAAGAATGTGGTTCGTTCTGAACTTTTTACACTTGAAATAGAACACCAGCTCCACATGAAAAAGCAGCAAGTGTTTTACGATAGGAAAAGGAAAGCTAAGAAAGAGTGTATGAAAAACCCTCTAAAGGCTACAATTTCTATGGACTACAGTAAAAACTTTCCATGCCCATACATTAAGACCAATGATGTTTACTATCGCCGGCAATTATCTGTTTTCATATTCAATGTCCACTTGCTCGCAACAGGAGATAGTTATTTTTATATGTACCCTGAAACCATCGGGCGGAAAGGAGCAGATGAGGTCTGTTCATTCCTGCATCACTTTATATACAACTTTATGGATCCACAAATCAAATATCTTGAGATTTTTTGCGACTCATGCGGAGGCCAAAATAAAAATGTCTCTACATTCAGCTTCTTCCATCATTTGGTGCACTATGAAAAGCGACTGGATTTCGTAAAGGTACTCTTCCCCACAAGGGGGCATTCGTACTTAGAATGCGATAAGAACATAGGTTTGATCGACCAGGGATAAGAAGCTGAATTACCCAAGGACTGGTATCAAATATTCCGAGATGCACGGCGACTTCCTTCACCTTTTGAGAACATAAATGTTGAAAAGCAACCTGAAATCATCAAAGGATGGTCAGTCCATCTGGACCACATCTACAAGAAAAAACTTCCTTTTCACTCCAGGCCTGTACGGGAGCTGGAGATAACACAAGATCATGCAGCCTTGGTCAGGTTTCGAAGGAGCTACAATGGTTTCTACGAGCAAGCTTCCTTGGTTCCACCAAGGAAAAAGCGAACTACTCTTCTGACAGAACATGACTTGAGAGAGGGCGAGATGATCCTGCATCTGTACATTACGAAGGTATGTTAGAATTATTTCATAACTTAAACTTTAATAGTCAAGTTTTATTTATTAAGAATTTTGTGTTATTTTGACAATAATTTGTTACATGAAATAATCATAAAGATTAAAGGAGTAACCGAGCTTAGGTATATATACATTATTTTATTTATTGATTCATTTTTTTAGATTTCCTTAAAATTTCCCCCGAGAAGTACAATGATCTACAACATCTTAAACAATTTTGCTGCTGTGAAACTCAAACTTACTTTGATCATCTGCCCCATTAGAAGACTGGTGAAAAAACTTCTTACTTAAGAAAATGCTTCTTATACTTCATTCACGGTAGGAGTTTACCTCTGAAAGGTCTTTTTTCTTACCAATATCCTACTATATAATAGATTTCTGGTAGGAAAAAAAGTCCTTTCCCAGGTAAACTCCTACCGTGAACGAACTTTACTTAAGAAAATGTTTTGAAGATTCATTGTAAGCTTAAAATAATGACATTCTTTGTAAAATAAATAAAAATGCAATTTAAACAATGATTCCCTCCTCACTCGCCTAATTACCCTCCCCCCCAACCCTCATATGAATAAAACAAACGCCCTAATATGTTTAAAGAAATAATTTATTTTATTATTTAAGTAGTCATAGGAAAAACATAGTAAAAACTTGATAAACCATGGACTTGTTAGGTTTTTTCCATTTATAGGTTGTGCTGGTTGTAAAAAATCAAGTATGAAAAAGAGTTTTTGTGGAGTAATGCATTCAAATCAGTGAATAATGTGTCATAATATTAACATGACAGAATATGAAAGTTAGAAGCATAAAAAGTCATGACAGGATAAGTCTGCACGAGCCTTGAAACTTTCAAAATGGTCTCCTGTAAAATTTCATAAATGTGACTTATCAGGTTTTTCCCCTGGGATCTTCATTATTGAAATGACTCTTAAAATACAATCTTATGGGATCTGTACGGAACAGAAATATCTAATTCAGTTTCTTCATTCTTGGTTTATCTAAATATTTGGATGAATTTGGATGATAATATGTGCTCACTGATGCCATCGAATAGAGAGAATAACATCAGGTGCCACGATAAATTGAAACGACATTTTACCACATTTCTGCCTAACACCTTAGTTTATTGAGAGTGTTTTAGTGGTGCTATAGTCTGTAGGAATTGTCCGATAGATGCGTCCTGTCAGAACATCGGGAAGCCAAAAAGAGGCTACCAGACACGTTTAGACCGGTGATGTCTCATACAAAACCATTACCTATTATCGCAATTTTAAGATAGGCTACTTCTATTCGTATTAAATTGGTGGAGCCATCCTATATTAATTTAAAACTTAAGTCCCTAATGGCTCCTACCATATAGAGCACATATAAATGTTTATCATCTATAAGGACATTGATAAGAAAGTTTCCGAACAGCAATGTTAGAATTCCATCGGGAGCTAGTGCTAAACTTGTGGGTAGAACCAATAGCATTTATATTATATGGTGAAAATAAGCATGTTTATTTTAAAATATACTTTAGAAATCTGTATTTAAAAAAATAGGCATGGAGGATCGATTCTCAAATGAATGTTGAGAATATATGAAGGTTATTAATTTATTTAAGGTGAATGTAACTGGTATGTTTGTTACTCACTCGCATCCCCCTGGTTGGTCGCACTTGCCGTGGATCGGGTGGCAGCCAGTCTTGCAAACAGCTGCAACATTAACATTTTGACTGAATTCAAATGGCTCACGTACATTCACACAATCAATCGTATTTTCTAACAACGTTTAGACAAAACATTATTAAATACATACACTAAGTCATTAATTTATACTCATCATCAATAACAGTTTCCAGCCTGTGGCCGGGTCAGTTTAGTAAAATGCCTCCATCTTCCTATATCCTGCCACCATTCATCTCCTCTAACTTGCACACATTATGTTATATGCTCTGCCCATCTATTTCTTGGCCCCTCTTGCGGTCTTTCTTTAGCTTTACTAGGCCTTAACCTCTTACTTGTCATTATCATCACTTCACACTCCGCCATGCTAAATTTCC
>CABEEJ010007257.1:18264-32325 GCA_901482245.1 Timema douglasi | reverse complement strand
TTTTGAGAAACATGTCGAGCCTATTTAATAGTCAGGCCTCTCACCTTGAAAGCCCAGAGTGTAATGTGTGATCACATCCTGGACTCCAACTGTTCTATATCCTAAGGAAATCACGTGCTCTCGGGGCGCAGAGAGCAACGGAGAGGAACGGAGTAAGTTTTCCAGAACAGTTCACTTGTCCACACGTATTCAAGTCTATACACAATCACAGTTCGTGGAAGTTCTGAATACACCCGTCGACGCGCGCTAAGCTCATGCGCAACGCAGCTCATTTGTTTTGGGGAGCGGTTCAACCAACATGGCTGGCAGCGAACCTCGCACCTCGAGCTAGCTCAACGTTGACAGTGTTGTGGTGTGTATGTCGGATTGTAGTCGTGCTGGAATGAGTCAACTGGGGCTGGCTTGGTGAGTTATACAACTTCTCCGAATTTATGTTGTAACAAGGTTACAAAATTGCAACATGTTATTAAAAAACTTATTATTTATAACAAAACAGTGATTTTTTTACAAGTGTTGGCAATCCAAAACATAAACATAATTTTTGAACTGTCCAAGTAAAAACCTATTGTGGACAGACTCTATTAATCATGGTGGATAAAGTGCTAGACAAGCTAATAGACTAAATGGTAGAGTGGACGGGTACTAACACAAGAACAAAATGTGCCCATTTGGACTGTTGATTGTGGCACTGTCTGTTAAGGAAATGGGAAATCTAATTCTAATGCCTTTCTGGTCTAGTAGTCAAAGTTTCTTGATACACATCCGGAGGTAACAGGTTCGTTCAAGAATTTTTCTTTAAAGAAATGGGTCTGGAACGAGGTCAAATTCAGTCTCGTGTGGACAAATGAGTTATTTGAATAAATATGTAGCAACTCCGGTCAAGAAAACTGAAATTAATGGATGGTTGGTTGTGCTGACCATATGACACCCTTTACCTGGTAATGTTGGCGGTTGTTTGGTCGGTATAGCTTGATTGCGGGCTCATGCCATAAAGAGTTTTCAACGTGAGCTAGAAGCTAGATGCCTGTTGGTTATGTATAAATCTCTAATGTCCAAAATAGTAACCTCATTGTACCATCTCTTCAACATGGGCTCTGTACCATCTCTTCAACATGGGCTTTGTACCATCTCTTCAACATGGGCTCAGTACCATCTCTTCAACATGGGCTCTGTACCATCTCTTCAACATGGGCTCTGTACCATCTCTTCAACATGGGCTCAGTCCCATGATCAGCAAACATGGACTCCAATACTCTCACTTCATCGACACAGGAGTGTATCTTCCTTATTCATGTTCAGGTGTTTCTATCTATCTTAATTGGATTAATGCGGTAATTTAAGAACACGTCACATATAAAAACAACTATGCAACGCCAGCAATGAACTATACAATTCTGCATCACCTAATTGTTTATGTTCCTTCTAGATAGTTGTGTGAAACTTGGTTAGATAGCTCTTTAGTACTCGGGTGTGAATTGGCCAAGTGGGCTATAGCTCAGGGAAGTAACATTGTTAAGGCGACAAAATTGAGGGTGCGAAAAAAAAATAGAACAAGAAGTTTGTCTGCACAATGTGAGAAGATTAAACTGTGGGTGAAGTGATTGATAACTATGTTGTCTTTCCATTTTCCCTTCACCGATAAAATTTTTTGTTAAAAATGAACGAAATATTAGTAATCGTGGTCTGACAGCACACTTGGAAACTTTGGCCACAGTATAGAGATGGGACAAGTGATATTTCAAAATCTAACAATATAGGTTCGCATGTTTGATAAAAATCTTTATCAAAAATATCTATAGTGCATTTAGTTTCATAACAGTTCTCTACATAAAAATATTAAGACTTTTTTTAATAAAAAAAATTCAGTGGGCAGTAGTTTATTTTTGCCTTAGGATGGTAGAGATAACTCCGCCACTGCTAGTTCTGCACTCTGCTCTTTGGCACAATCTGGAACTATTCAGTTTCCCTGTGTGAAGCGTCATTCTAAAAACCTATTTCATGACCTCGCGGTCATCCTGTCTGAAACTCTCCGAATCGGATCTTAACCTATCAGCATTAACATCCATGGATAGCTGCAGATGATACTTGAGGTTCTCGTTATTGCTCTTCATAGTCTGGTTCAACAATGTGGGCATTTGTGCCATGTCCCATTCTAGACAGCTAACATCATGTCCTGGTGCGTTTTTCAACATAAATATTATTACGTTCTCCACTCTCAAGCCATCGCCTCCCGTATCCTCCATCTCTATCAATAGAATGTTCACCTTCATGGTGACTCCCTCTTCACGAATATTACCTAGTGACCTAATTGACCCAATATGAAATAGCTACTCGTATAAAACCTCCCGGAGTTCATCCACTAGTAGCTCCTCCTTTACACTCACAAGTTGGGATACCAAACTGTAAGAACGCCCCCAAATATTTCTCACCACTGCTGCACTAATATTATCCCCACTACTCGGTCGACTCAGGGAACAGGTGGTACAAAGCTTTGGAGATAAAAAGAAGGGGTAGGGTGGGGATTTTACTTAAACCTTTATGTACAGGGGGCTGCCTTTGACTGGTAGCTCTGTTTGCACAAATTTCTGATAAAGACCTCTTGGTAAAGCTAAAGTGGCAAAATAATTGGAAAAGGAAAGAAGGAAACAACACAAAGGAGGCGCATGCACGTGGGAGTAACGAGCACCTTCCACTGACATTTCAATTGTTTTTATTTAAAGTTTATTGAAAGGAGAAACTGACATTTATTTTAACCTACAGCATGGTTGGTACTCAAGCCATTTCAAACTACTTGAGGGTGATTGTGATAGTAATGTTGACAATAACCAAAACATTATTACATGACATCAACACATACAGTAAATCAACAAATATAAAACCAAACAATACTAAAACTTAATCCTATCTAATAAGTCCTTAATCATTGTCCTGAGTTAAAAGAACATGCACACTACTGTGAGCTTCAATGGGCAAATAGGTATAATATAAACCACCAACACACAGCACATTCCAAGAGTTTTTGCCTGTTCCATGGCAAATCACACGTCACAGCCCAGTACCGTTTACGAAACACTAATGGGAGACATTGCCGGCTGGGATAATTGTTTAAGTCCAAACCAGTTATGCTGGGATCACGATCAACTTAACGTAAAGGATCTGCTCGTGTGTTCAAATCAAAGCGATCACAATGCAGTTAACTTGATCTGTGTAAGAGATGTCCTGGGCGGTCTTTTACTAGTGAACGTTACTTGAAGGTAATCACGTGATCTAGCCAGCCAATCATTATGCGAGTGACGTCAACAGGGCTATTTTTTAATTCATTTGTTGGTTTTATGACCAATGTTTACTCTTTAGCATAAGTTCTACTGATCAGATATTGAAACAAAATAATTAAACTAAAATAAGAAAGCTAAGTTGATCAAAAAAGTTTTGTAATATATATTTATTTATTATATCGATTTAAAACTAAATATTTACTGATCATCACTGTACAACTACAGACTGTTCACGATAGGTTTTTACCTGGATGACAGTTCGAAAATCATATGTTTAGGTTTTGGGTTGCCAACACTTGTAAAAGATCACTGTTTTGTTATAAATGTAAAGATCTTTAATTACCTGTTATATATTACATTTAAAATAACGAAAACTTAAGTTTTCTCATACTATTTCATTTTTTTTAAATAATTTCTTTTTATCCAACTCGAAACAATATTTTAAACATAATTAAACGTACTTAAGTTATTGATTTGGTGTAATATAGTGCACACATCAATACCTTTTAATACAGGCATCGTATTTACTTGGAAAAGAGAAAATTGTTATCAATTTTTTACATACAATAAATGATTTTATGATTATTTTATCTTATTTTGAAATATTTAACTGAATAAAATATGTTTATTAACTGCATGTCTGCATCATTGTAAACAACTTGTTTACCGTCATGTTCAACCATATAGTTTAAATTCGTTAGTCGCCATTTTGGAGTTATGTTCGTTAGAAGTTTTTGTGAAAGTGGTGCGAATATATTTTTTAAATGGAATAAAACGATAAATAAACTTTGTGTCCGTCCTCAAATAAATATATAAACAATATTGGCCTAAATTACTGTGGTTAACTATCACATTAATATATCACCGTCCGTTTTTATTACAGTCATCCAAAGTGATAGATGTCAGCTGTTGGCGTAATAATATATTAGGGATTACTTCTAGTAACATTTAGAGCTGTCATCCAGGTAAACTAAGGTCGTAAATGAATTGTAGTACAAATCACAAATTATACTCGAGAATGAAGATGCTTGGCTCGAGTTGTTAAGTTACGTGAATAGTGATCACACATATGTTATGTTAACTTTAAGTGAATGTTACGTTAAGTTGATCATGATCCCGGCATTATGGGTTAGGACATAGCCCCCTAAGGGACTCTATACTTACTGTGATCATACGACCTGTGCGCAGTCTAAGGGCAGAGCAGTTTGTGCGCTTTGGTCAAATAACTTTCTTTAAATTAAAAAGGTTGAAAGTATTACAAATTGTTTGACGAGATTATATACAAAACATTCCATTGTTTATTGATGGTAATTATATAGTAACTTTAGACATAATTGTCTCAATTGGGAGTGTTAGGTGTGAAACATCTAAGTTTGACCTGCAGCCATGACAAGAATGGTTGTATCTATATTAGAAGAGGGTGTAACTCGTTAAAGTAGAACAAACACACTTTCTACAATGAAGGTGTATCGGCCTCAACACAACGGCAATTTAAATTGGAAGCAATTATTGATATAAAGTTAAGCAACAATACATAACACCACTTCTGCCTTGCGGCTATTATACTTTAACCTAGTAAGCATATAGAATAATTATAGTTAACAATACTTAATTTTTAACAGTCCTAGTTTAAAGAGTTACAACTATGGTAGTTAAATGTGCTAGCTAGCATGAATCTCCATATTGAGTTACGAGATACAACGATTAAGTTCCTAGAAGAGGAACAATAAGTTTACAAATATTTAATGGTGAGCTACCAGGAAACTAGGCTGTAAAGATACTATAACCGGTCTATTCCTCGTTATCACTGCCTGGTCATTCAATAGTATATTTAAATTTCAACACAAGTCTGGACACAGACTATAACAACTGCAAACAATTAAACATTAATTAATTCAAGCGGCGCCTGAAGGAGGCCGGACAAAATAAACAATACCACGTGGGCCACAACTGTGGACTAATAGCATACCCACGAGTTGATCACTGTACAAAAAGTACAACAATAGAAAGATTGGAGATTGGTATTAGTCAAATACCCAACTAGGTCATGGAACAAAGCTATAGATAACCTGATTTATACAATTTTCAATCTAAAGAGTTAGCCTAGCCTGAACAGGGCCATACAGTATAGAGTGTTTGGTTAATGCCCAGGTATTTAAGACTATGTCTTATGGACATATAAAAACAAATTAGAAACTCTGATATTCAAAACCACATCTTCCAAACATGCTGGTACTTGTAATTTCTTGTGTTTTTTTATGTATAATCATAGCTTTTTTATTTGTTTTTTATTTGGTTAGGATTGGAATGGGACATAGTTGTTTTTTTTATTGGCATGCAGTCCACAGCACTGCGCGGCATCGCAAGTGAGCATCCTCTTTGTGCGGGAGCAGAGCATAGTGTGGCGGCTGAACAACTGACCGGGTGCAGAATGCGTAAGGGGTGAGGCGTCGCTACCATCTTCTCTGGCCGGTCGCTTAGAGATTAGTGTGGCCCGCTGAGAAGCTAGCAGTCGCAGGACCCCCTTTCACTTCCCCGCATCTCGTCACACCCCTCTTCTACTTTCTTTCTCTTTTTCCCGATGACAGGTGCCAGTTTGGCGTGTCGACAAGAATAAATAGGACACTACCTTGAGTGATGTTGCAATGGGTTTTCCCTGGCGCCAGTTTGGCGGGTAAACAAGACAAGTCAGAACAAGAATAGATCGTGACCTTAAATGATGTCGCAATGGGTTTTCCATGATGACTGGTGCCAGTTTGGCGGCTCGACAAGACAAGTCGGGACAAGAATAGATCGTAACCTTGAATGATGTCGCAATGGGTTTTTCCTAATGACAGGTGCCAGTTTGGTGAGACGACAAGACAAGGATAGATCGTGACCTTGAAACTGTGAGCTAGGTGATTGACTCTGGAAATCCTCCCCTCAGCAATGGGCTATTTCCCGTTGATCTTGCAACTAGTTATCGCAATGTCGCAACCCCCTATGTGGTAATGTGTTTTTTCACAACTAGAGAGCATTGACACAGCTCTAATTATACACAATCAGGGGCCTCGAAATCCTCAGTTAAGGGCCTCTATTCCCCACCACAAAAGTCTACTAAAATTGGTTGTTTGGTATTGTCTGTCGACATGCGTGGATGTAGGTATCCATCATGGACCGGAGGAGTAAGTTAGTAGAGTTCCAGAGTTTACGTGGAGTGAGGGAGAGTATAAAACCTCCCCCAGTTCACCCGAGCGAGATTCGAACCCATGACCTCCCCCACCATAACTATATGAGTGACACGTAACCTTTCTGGTAAAACGTATGGTAAGGATGATTAAGAAAAGGTTCCATGGGGAGAAATACCTACAGTGTACACCACTGGGGATTCGATTTCCGCCCCTGCCATAATTATATGAGCCTGACATTTAGACGGCGTGCATACCAGGATACGAACCTCGATATCTTTAGAACGGTCGTACTTCCTGCACCCCCATGGTTTTCGAAGGGGCTTTGCTGGTCGACTAGATTTTTCAAGACCCGGTAGAATGTGTACCCGCATTTGATGTAGTGAGGAAATCAAACTTCGATCACTTTGTCATCGGCCGTCTGATAACATCTTAGAACATGTGACACACGATTCAAGTATACAATGCAATGTGATGGTAGATTGCTACCCGAGTATAAAGTGAAAACAACTGTTTTATTCTTCAAGCCATTCGCAACTATATTTTGACGAAATGATATATAACTGCATAAATTCTTAAGCAATATCTGGGCTGAGGAAGATATAAAATGTACCTGCATTTGTGTGAAAGCATAGAAACACGGTCCACCTAGATTCAATACCCCCATAACTCCCCCTGCTAATAGCCACTAAGTTAAGCTTATCGGTATTTATAACTGCGTCTTACTACCCGTCAGTGGCACAAGACATAGACGATGAGGGAGAAAACCGGCCTCGATACACACGCGCGAGAGGGAATAGAACTAATCTCTTCGGGCAAGAGTGAGATAAGAGCTGATTTTGACTAGGCGAAATGTGTAATGATATTTGCCAGGGTTTGAAATGTAACGTAATTAGCATTTATTGCCCTCTATGGGACTTGAGCGCTTACGCCACAGGGCGAGATGCGTATCCACATTTGCACGTCATTGACAACTGAACCCTCCAACACCATCTGGATATCTCTGCCCGAATGAGAGAGAGAGAGAGACAGAATAATAAAATTAGTGACGTAGCATCATTTGCGCTGGGTTGAAATGTGAAAACGACCAAAGCCATTATTTATGCTTACTCCATCATTGACACCTGGATACGAGATTCAAACCCGGATGCGGATAGCAGAGATACAAGAGAGAAAACAAGATCGAAAATCTCAATATATAAATTTATTCCCATTGCACTCCAACGAGACTCGAAACCAAATCTTAGAGATGAACATGACAGCTGAGCACTGTCTCACCGAACTACAGTCCCATTTTCATAGGAACAACTAGAAAAGTCTTTAGATCTAATTTCAGATATTCATACGACAAGACAAGTGATCTGCAGAACCTATTATTACTTATAAAATATCAACAATACTCTAGTATTATTTTATAAATGTTGGCTGAAAAAGGTTTGTATTTTCTAAAAGTCTCTTTGTATAGAAAAATCGGAATCTACATATAACCAATTGTTTTTCCACATCGTTACTTTACAACTGGTTCGGGCTTTACTACCCTTATTACCCTGTCAAGTTAATCTAGTGCGACCCTGATGACTTGTAGCCCCGCGACCACAGATGTATAAAATATGAGAGGGTGAAATTATAAACAAAACCTTCCAAGTGCATGTATGGACTCAACTACCTCCCTCAGTATACCCGGCCGAGATTATAAACTCTTTCTCCCCCGTCCTCCGTAGTCTAGTTCAACACGGATCGTTTGTGCCTGTATGTGATTTAACTAACTTTTTCCTATTAAACAAAAAAAAAAATTGTAGACCATAAAGAGTAGCGAATTTCAGTGATGTTCACTTTCAAATGTTAAAGTACGAGTGGGAAGACACTTCCAAAAAAGCCCTGATTTATCAGCGTTATAAATTTATTCATATGACAGATCTTCAGACAACTCAAACTCTTCAAAATCACGTTGAAAATCATCAGCTGCTTGTTGAGCACCACTCAGCTTTTCTCCGTGTAGACCAATTTCTCTAATTCCATGACGTTTCTTAAAACAATGTAACCAACCGGATGAAGCATTAAAATTTCCTTCCAGGCCTAACAAAGATATATATATATATATATATATATGCTTTATCTCCAATTATAGGACCAGGCACGGGGGTGCCATTACTTCGCACACCTGAGCTAACCATTCCGCTAATGCCGAGTCAAGTTCATTTTAGGTGGATTTTTTAGTTGTTTTTCGTTTTTTAATCCCAGAAGCACTGTCCGATACTGATGCAAAGGCCAAAAGTTTGTCTTTTTTGCTATAAAACGTCTCGCACTGTTGTTTCCCCGATCCCGTAATCCAAACACATCTGCTTCCTTGAAGCGCCATTTTATATTTTATAAATCATAGTTTTTGTGAAAACGTTAACGTAACCTTCTTTCGTTTTTCAGCCATTATTAATTTCAGGAACTAACGAAACACTAAACTTGAGCACTGACTAAGAAACATAAAACATGACTGATCACTAAGCACGCTTACCAACAACTGACACCTCTGGAGGACTGCTCGGGTCGTTAAGGTCAGTGATCAGAGAATGTGAAAGCCATTACCAAAACAAAAGAGCAAGAGTCTGCCACTCACCCACAAATTCCGATAAGGCCTACAGGATTACGATGCACAATAAACCTGTCAGTAATCTTAGACCTTCGCATTGTAAGGCCTATTGTATTTTTATTGTTGTTGGTTTGTATTGAAATTGGTTTTTCTGAGGTTCGTAATTTAAAAAAATTCGCGTCACTAGTGGATAATCCGCACCGTGGATCATCCGCTCGTGGATTATCGGGGCTTTACTGTATACTTAACAACTTTTTGTAAAAGAAATTACATTTTGCGAGTAGTAGAAAGTTCTGTCATAATTCATGTACTAAACTAAATAGGAAATTAAACCAAATAGTGCATTTTAATTACCTTTTAATTTCCCAAATTTAATCTTTATGAAAATCCAGATTTTTGTAGTTCCTGGAAGTGTAGTATACTTTATACCTCACTTTATTGAAGGAAATAAAAAGAGTCTACAAAACTTTATCAAGTTAAAAAAACAAACTAAAATATGTTAAGGATGAAAACACAATGACGTCATCGTCTGACTATTATAAAATACAGAGTTTTTTTTAGTTATTAAAAAAATTCTCCACTAAAAATTTTTATACATAGGATTTAGATTTAAAATGGCCATATATAGTATTCTCCACAGTTTTTCAGATGGGGAGGCGAAAAATGTGAGGTTTGCAAACACAAAACTCTTGCATTATACCGGCCGTGCAGGGAGGCTGGGAGCGCTGAGCATTGTTGAGACAGTAGCTAGTCGCTTTTCAGCTATCATTGTGCGTGAACAAATTTTGCTATTTCTACATGGTCTCTGTGTTTTTGTATCTAAAAAATTAATAAAAATTGTACTTCTTATGTGTCAGTGACTACATGAACAATTTAATTAAAAAATTATCAAAGTGATCTTGATCTGTGTGAATTCGTTTACCAAATGAATGTGACGAGGTTAGATATGGCTAGAAGTAAAGTAGTGTGTTCAATTTTTGGCAGTCCTAAGGAACTTAGTAAACTAATTTTATTAACAATAGAAGACGTTTTGAGATGTTACTTATCCATACGGTATGACTTGAAATTTAAGATGTCTGGAAAAGAGCCTACTTTTTGTGACATATCTAAATTGGTATAAGAAAACGCTGAAGACATTTGGAAAACAGCTTCAATTCCTACTGTATCACATAATCGTATACTGCAATTGCTTCGCAGATACCATAGTAAATACCTGAACCTTGTAAGATATCCTAAAGCCAAATGAAATCCAAACTATGGCATCAGAGTGGATACTTTTAGATCTATAGCAAGCAAACTCTTTGACATCGCTGCTTGTAAATGTGTATAATTTTCTCAGTGTATTTGTGAAAAAGATAGGAAAGTACCAATTAGAGAGGAGTAGTTTATTTGTGATCATAAATAATCCATAACAATTACTTTGGGAAAATTGACTTAATTGAAACAAACGAGCCTAAAAGAAATGAAGTAAGAAAATTTAAATAGGCCAAGAAATTTGTTAAATTCAAGGGTTTACAATTTTACACAAATAAATTTTGATGAAAAGAATAAATATCAAAATACCAAGTCTTCTACATCAGAATTGGAATCATCTTCGTAAGAGGGGAGGCTGTGTTTATTACACAACCCTCTACTGCCAAAGTTGGCGAACGAGGTCTTCAAAAGATATTGCAGCTTCCAACACTAGCAAGAGTGTGTAATAAATTTGGTGTATCGGATAGATCAGTTGCAGCTATTAATTCAGCTATTTTGCAAGATGTTGGAATGATAACTAAGGATTGCGCAAAAGTAACTAAAAAAATAAAGTTAGAAGAATTAGTCAAAAAACACGCCGTACTTTCAGTGAAGAATTTTAAACCTCATTTAAATTAATAAAAGGTATCGTCTTTGATGGTTGTGTAAAGTGGTCAGGGTTTTAGGAACGTATTACCCATGAATAACATTTGATTACATAAAAATATATTAATTACTAATTATAATATATGAAGGCAATTCTTAACAGGACCTCGATCATAAACAATTTTCCATCTCAAACTGAATGTTGTTGTTGCAAGAAAAGCGGGAAACATACTACAAAAAACACAAATACAAGTAAAGTTATCCTATATATATATATATATTATAAATGCACTCTCGCCCTTATTCCCAAATAGTATTTTTAAATAATTTAAGTTGATTGCATCCCATTTTTAACTTTCTCCGAAATAAAACTATGCTAGTCAAGAGGTAGTTTCTGTCTGGTAATGGAGGAAGAGTGGTGTAGCGTTGGAGTATGGGACTGGAGGGTGGCGGTGGAGTAAGTTTGATTAACACTTCTTCAAGCCGATGTTAGCGCCTTGCAGAAATAAGCTGTCTGTGGATTCTCTGTGTTATAAATTATATGGTTTATTCTTCACAATTCTATGTATTTTCATCGTCTTTTGGATTCTTTTACGACTTTATTTAAACAATAATACAATAAATTTATCAAAGACTCCATTGAACACATTTTTGATGGAGCTAAGGGGTATTCATGATTTCCATTAGTTTGATTATTCTATTTGTCATGTTCCTGTAAAATATTTTTTTTACTCATAGATTAAATAACAATGCTAAAGTGGCCGAGTTAGAATTAACTTCATATCAGCTTATATCTCTAAAATGTCACCTGCCAATCCACTGTTCTGTATCGTTTATGTCATAATCTCTGGTCTATGAAGCTTCGCCTTTATATATGAGCTTTGCTCTTTTAATTCTTTCAACTAGAAACAATTATTATTATTATTTGTTTAGTTATGAAATTTTGAGGTATGGTATTAATTTTAACATAATAACTAACATTTAACTAAAATGATTGTAAACCCTCACTCAATCAGCTTAAATAAACCAAGATTATGTTTCAAACATCTGCTTGTCAAAATTTTCTTTTAAGGTTATTTAGCCTATCACATTATATTAAATGATATAATCCTACATATTTAAGTTAAGACTGTACATTGTAAATAATATTACTCACCAGTGTCTGAATGTGAATTTAGATAATAGTTACACTTTATAAATATATATTTTATAGGCCTTATTATTCAGGAACAAACATTATTCATAAACAAATTAATACAGCTTACATTAAGATAGTGAGGGGAATATAAAAGAGGAAATCAAATTTCAAGTAAATACTTGACTTAGTGAATAATAAGAGAGTTTACTTCAAATCGGAAGAAAATACTGGCACTTAAAATTAAATACTTATCCTTGAGGTAAACCCTCAGATGATGCCAGTGAATATTAAAAATACTGTTAATAAAAACTAATAAGCATTACTCCCTAGAAGCAAACGCTCATTATTTAGCAAGGTTAGTCAAACCCATACTAGTATCGGTGTTGTACATATTATTTTAATGGCTGCATTTTATGAATTAGCATGCCACAAAACATCATAGAAATCCCTGGGGTATAAGTCCTGATATTTGTAAGCCATTAGCAGGCCTACAGTTTTAAAGTGAAAATGTTTATTTTATTTGCAATTATTTTCTAACAGAACACAAAACTTGGGGTAGAGCACTTATATTAAGACATAAAATAGAAATACTTTCATATTACATCACTGTATATATACATGTATTTTTTCTATTTTCTTATTCTCTTTACTTACTGTTTTTATTCACTATTGCCTACAACAGAAGAAAATTTTAATACAAATACATAACCATACACATTAATTTAAGTCAGGAAAAGATAAAAGGTATAATGGCAGATGGGTCATTCTCACATAAACGTGTCTCTTAGAATTTAAAAAATAAATAATAATTCAAAAGAATCATGTATGAGTTAGGTAAGGTAGTTATACCCAAGTCAATCACCTTTATTTTGGAAATTTTTAAATTATAGTTAATACAAGATTTAAAAAAAGTAATTGACACACAGGTAATACAGCATCTACTTAGGGGAGGAAAACTATTGATGTGATGTAATAATTAAAGGACAATAGGGCATAAGTATGCTCACACAAATAAATTAAAGTTTCAGCTAAAGAAAGATTATTTTATACGACCACCAGTGCCAACTACCTCTGATGAGGATGAGGATATTAGTTCTAGTGTGAATTAAATAATGTTAAAGAGAGGAACTTTTCAAATTGTGATAATAATAATAATGATAATAATGTTTAAAACATTATGAAACCTTTTGGATATGTGTGTATCCTATATGTATTTATATCTAGGAAACATTATATATATTCTATACACACACGTAAAGCTACAGTGTTAACGCTCCATTTCTTAAGGCATTTTGTCTTTAGTCCAAACTAATCCCTTTCCATTCTCTCATTAGAGTGAGTCAGTCCATCCAAATGTCAATTTATCATAAGAGTTTTACTTACAGAGCCTAATAAGACTTAAATGAGCTTTGCCTGACCACCAATCAGCTAACATCACATGCCCATATATCTTACAGTTTTTGACCAAAATAGTGAATCTTTGACATAGTTTCGGGGGCATAAGATGATATCCGATAAGAGTCCATATTTTGGAAACTTCTTATTGGTACCAACCAACAACTTTTACTGCCTTGAACGTTCAGCTCCTCCAACTTTTCTCTTTTTCGATCCACCCTACTGCACATTTTGGTAACGTTACCAATGTTCTCTGTCACAAAACTTTTTGCTTTTATCTCAAATGAATTTTTGTAATTTCTAATGGATTTAACCGCAATGTTTCTCAAATACTCTTTTGTGTGTGCATGGCCTGAAGTATCAACAGTTTTAACTAAGACAGAGGTGACCTGGCGGTCTAGGGGTAAGGTGTCAGACTTCTATGCTGGCGGCCGGGGTTCAATCCTCGGTCCCGGCACAGATTTATCTGATTACCAAACCCTTCCTTCACCTCTGACAAGACATCTTGTGAATGTGGGGAATGCCAGGCCTCCACCGTGGTTCGGATTCCACGTTAAACTGTAGGTCCTCCATTTCATCTCACAATCACCCTACCATTACACATTAGCGTAAGTGCGTATAACCCGAACGGGTAGTAAGACGCGGTGCTAATAATAATAATAA
>CABEEJ010007257.1:0-17291 GCA_901482245.1 Timema douglasi | reverse complement strand
AAAAGTTTTCACGCCTACTACTGTCAGTAGCGTACTTACTTTCTTCTCATTAGTTATACTATTACATTCAACAAATAGTTCGAATCGCTCCACATATGACGACCAGTTTTCTTCATTACTGTCGAAACTACTCATGTTTCCTATGACTGCCATTATAGACCACGCCCTAAGTTATTAAAATCCCTAAATGTTCTCGGAGTTGCCTCAATACTGTTGTGCATACGTTTTCAATTTAAGAACTTTTTATTACTTCTATAATTAAATTAATTCAATTCACTTTTAATGCTGGACTTCCAAATAGCCAGGAATATGCAACACCATAATAATATTTTTTTCCTCGTCGCCAATATGCCACATCCGTATTATGGTAAGGACGGCATAAATCAAATAATGACTTAGTGGAATTAATGTTTCTGCTTGACTGGGAGGTTTGGTTGGGAACACTATCGATACTATTATCAATAGCCATCTAGGATGGGGCACGATGGGAAGCAGATGATTTATTGCGTCACCACACAGGGTAGCCAACCTACATGGAAATACATTACAGTGATGGTGGCTCATAACCTGGTCTCATTAGTTTGCACATTCTCACAAATTCCTCATGAGAAGCATGATTAAATGGAGTTTTTGTAGAATAAAAATATCCACCAATTTGTTGGCTGATGTGATCAGACGTTACAACTACATCTGAACCCTTGGGAAAATTTGATCACCAATTTAGTCATATTTTTTTCTTTACTGGAAAAATAGATTCAGCTGTAAAATAAAGTAGGAGTACTAAGTATACAACTTTTCCTTTGGGCTTTCTTTAACAAAGAGACACATAAAAATTTCAACAAAATACAAAACACAAACTTTGAAAATATCACAAGGGACTAAAAAAACAAACATTATCCTCAAGAAGGCCTAAATCTAAAAATAAATAAGCAAAGGGCTCATACCTTATTAATTAGTCCTTTTAGTTGAAGCAGTCCCACTTGTAGATGGCTTTGATCGAGTATCTTGGCTTTGGGAACTACTCTCGCCTCCAATTTCATCCTCACCGCCAGAAGAGGCAACTGTACACTTTTTACAAGTAGTTGGCCCAACATATCTCATGGATTCATCTTGTCTTCTTAAATGCTGGCAATTATTTTGAGATGTAATTAGGCTTACATCAAAAGTAAACACCTGTATCCCGTTACATATTTGGAGCTCCTCGACTAGTTTTCCCTGGTGCAACCAGAGCACCCACCTCTCCTAAACACCATCAGCTGCACGCTTTCAGCTTAGTGACCTCACAGTGGGTTCCCTCCCAATTTATTGGCAAGTTAGGTTCCAATCGGACAAAACATTGTCTTAACCAGAGGTGTCAGCATGAAACAAATATAGGGGCCTTGTAAAACACTTTAACAATTCAAATTTAATCAGTGATTGATGTTAATTGGGGTTTATAAGGGCCTAACAATGACTAGATTTTGAAGAATACTTTGAGTGGCAGCATAGTTTGTAAACAAATCATCAGTAAATAATAAAAATGTGTTTATTTATTTTAACTATTTGGTAACAGTGACAGGACATAATTCATAAACTTAAGCTCAGGTTTTTACAGCAAAGGTTGAATTACGGATCTCTGCCCAAGATATACAATAATTAGCTCTAGAGTCCATGTTTAGGGAGTTAGTCTCTTCTCAGTGAACATTCAGAACCGCAAGATGGTTCAGGCGTTTCGGGGTTATTGTTGATCTTGGGTAGGTTTTCAGTCCTCTCAGGTTTGAAAATGATCTCTCTGCTGTGAAACTTGACACAGGGATCGTCAGGAGGAATCAGACGAACTTTGCCAGCTATGGAAGCATTTCCTTAATTTGCAGGTTTTTCTTAAGAAAGTCAACCACAGATGCCACACTGTAAACACTTTCTTTCTTCATTTTCAAGATACCAATAAACATATCTCTATGTATCTATCACCGTCAATGTTATCTTTAAAATGTTTACTAAACTCCTGAAACTCGTTACCCATGCCAGCGTAAAAGTGTTTGGCGTTTACCGCGAAGTCGATAATCTTGGACTTGAATCGGATGATGGTACACTCTACAATTGTATCAACGACTTCATTGAAAACCTGATGGTGGGCTACTAGCTCCTCCATGAAGCTTGCGAGTTCAATATAATTTGAAAGGACGGACGAAAGAGATTTATATAGAACTGTCCAACGAGTTGATATACTTCATCATGTCCTGCACAGTAAGACTTGAAAGGATGAGCCATGCAATGCACGAATGAAGCTCTTGGTTCTGTACCCCATTAAACTCTCCAACCATGTCCTGAGCACCATCAAAACATTGACCTTTGCAGTTAGTGACTGATCAATAGAATCTGCAGTGGACATCCAAGATTATACGTAACAGCGTCTCAGATTTTGTATTCATTGTCTCTTAGAACCGCAGAAATATTTCTTCTATTTCAAGATTTTCTTTGACAATTGTGAAGCAAATGAAAACATTCCTGGACCAAACTATCGGATGTTTTGTCCACGATGATCTCGTAGTGTTTTGCATCAGGGCCTACTGATGCAAGAAGTCAAAGGCTCATGGTCTCCAACATCTCATTGCAACTTTCATGTTAACACCATTTAAATGAATCCCAATCTACCCATTTCTTCAAAATTGGTCAGTTTTTGTATTACAGCTTAAGAAGGTTAATAAAGGTTGCAGGACTCATCATTGTGCCCCCGAATTGCGAGTCTTTGGGGGGCTAAAACTTGAATATGTCATGTTTTATTACATCTCTATTTTTCTAGCATCGGAAAGTTGGCATGAAATATTCACGCCAGCCTTCATAAACCCCAACTTTAAAATAGATTCTAGGTGGCCTTTCAATCTTTCATATTTTTTGAATTTCTCAAACCATCTTTTCCAATTTTGGAATTCAATGAAAGTAAATTCTAATTTTTATGAAATGTTTATGCATTTTTGATATAATAATGATTTGCAAATTCTACAGAGCACCGGTTCTTTTTATTTTTGATATTCCAGCCATGGGTATATTTTCAACCAATGCACCTGAAAGTTTCTCTTATGAACATTATTTTCTGGTCCTGTTGTATATTGCGGTCTAGAAGGGGGCCTATCAACTTCTGCTGTTGGCATACGTGCAGAAGTTTCGCATTGCGCCTGTAAAGTTGTTTTCAGAATCACTGATGGCAGTTCTCCACTTTCACTTGAGGTTTTTTGTTTTCTTACTATAAACGTATCCATTTTGGTCTTAACTTAGGCTCTGTCCAATAACTAATGTTTATGAATATTTTTACTCTTATGCCAAGCAATAACTGTATTCTTATTCTACCACAGTTGACAAGAATCTCGATACATTATAAACAATAGATAATGTAAGTAAGCTTTATATGTTGATATTAAACTGAACGCACGTGCAGAAAAACTGGTATATATTTTAAAGCTGTTGTCTGCACACCATTTTGTTAGAGAGAAGGACATTTTATAGTATTTCTTCATCTCTCTCACACATAAGGATACTGTAGCATTTTGTCCCTTCATGTCCAACAATTGACAAACTTATATGACATACTTTGTTCAAAGTCTTTATTTAATGTGCTTTTATCCTCAATTTTTTTAGGAGGGGGGCATTGGGTTTGGTTGAGCCCCTTAGAGTTGGTGCATCACTGAGGAAGTAAGCGTTTCAATATTTGGAATACACATTTTCACTTCTCTTAAGATAATCTCTAAATGAGCACACATGGTGGCAGGGTGATGTAAACAATAGGCCTAGTACATTTGTAGTAAATAACTGAGGTAAGACGTGTAATTTGGGCTGACTATATCTGCACTCATAGGTTCTGAAAACTCAATATAAAACAGCATTTTACTTTGATAAAGATTTGTTTTAATTACATCTAGAGCATGAATAGTATCTTTTACATGAACCCATTCAAAGACATGCTTAGAACAGATAGAAGTTCTTCTTTTGTTGCCTACATTATACTTATTTTAATCAAAGTTCTAACACTTTTTGAAGCTAACTTTTGGTACATTGTCATTTCAAATTTTCAAAACTAACTTTCTCACTGTCTTATTTTGTTACAATACCTTTCGAACATCTCTGTTTAAAATGATCACCTTCACAACATACACTTCTTTTAGAATGTCGTAGAGTGTCGCCTCTTTTGTAATGTTGAGCTAGAGCGCGCTCTCTATGGATTGTGTGTGTTTATAGCACTTGGTGTTGGAATCAAAAAAGGCCTCATTTTGCAGAAAGCAGTGTAACCGATGTTGAGTTGGGGGTGAGAAGATAGGAACGTCTTGACTAAATTTCAAGAGTTTTATTAAGATTTCTCTTTATTTTCACATATTTTAAAAGCACAAATTGGCGATTACATTTATCTCTTTCCCAAAATGTTGTAGCTAGTAATTTACTGCTTTCAATTATTTTTCTTGCATTCCTTTTATGTGAGCTCTCTTTTGGGCTCAACATTCTTTTAGAAGATAATAATTTGAGGTTGGCTATTTAATGTGTCTGTATTTCTTGATTATCTTCCCAGAAACAGTTGCCCCAAACCTTTCCCTCTTAACCACTCTTTTGTGTTCTTAAGTTCTACCTCAACTGAGAGGAAATCACCTCATTGGCGCTGGACAACTTGTCCCTTCTTGTGTCTGCTTTCTTCCCGGGAGTTTCTCCTCTAGTTCTATCCAACAGTAGTTCTACTTGACTGTACTGTTTCCACCCTGCTTGGTCTGAAACAGGACTTAAAGAAGGGGTCTATCATCTTGTAACAACTTGTCCCTTCTTCTGTCTGCTTTCTTCCCGGGAGTTTCTCCTCTAGTTCAACCCAACAGCAGTTCTACTTGACTGTACTGTGTCACTCCACCCTGCTTGGTCTTGGTCTGAAACAGAACTTAAAGAAGGGGTCTATCATCTTGTAACAACTTGTCCCTTCTTCTGTCTGCTTTCTTCCTGGGAGTTTCTCCTCTAGTTCTATCCAACAGTAGTTCTACTTGACTGTACTGTGTCGCTCCACCCTGCTTGGTCTGAAACAGGACTTAAAGAAGGGGTCTATCATCTTGTAACTACTTGTCCCTTCTTCTGTCTGCTTTCTTCCTGGGAGTTTCTCCTCTAGTTCTATCCAACAGCAGTTCTACTTGACTGTTCTATGTCACTCCATCCTGCTTGGTCTGAAACAGGACTTAAAGAAGGGGTCTATCATCTTGTCATAACTTTTATTTAATTTGTCTCTTCTTCTCAGAATCATATGACTGTACTCTGCTGCCTACCATTTTTTCTTGTAGCCTTTTTGTTTATGTACATTCATCTCCTTTATTCCTTTAATTTCTATGTCTTTTTCCTTTCATAGTATATGTTTCTCTCTTTTTTTATTTGCTTCCTCATACATAGGATCATTTTTGATAGCTTCTTTCAATTCTCTCATTCCTTCCTTTTTCTTTTTGTTGTGCTTGTTTTATTTTTTTCTATGTTTGATTTCTTAACCTTAGACATATATTTACTTTTCCTCTCTGTTGTTTATAATAATGTAAGCTACCACTCAAATTCCTGAAAATACAAGTTTATGAAAACTCTGAGCCAGTAAATACCACAAGTGAGTGGTACATAAATCAACAGGAAAAATATTTTGAAATTCTCAACAAATTGAAAGGAAGTATGCAGACTAAAATATGGATAGTAAAATGAACTTTTGTTTGCTCAAACGGCCTAGTCAATTCCAGGTCTACCTATTACATTAGTTGCAGGCACACTGAGGTTCGCTCGCCCTTTTAAACCTGATCAAGGTCAAAGAAGTACCGTCACATCCAATTATAAGGCAGTCTTGTCAATCTTGTCTTGCCACATGTGTGTCCACTACCATACACTGATTCTTTGTTTTAACTTTTAACATACAGTAGTAACATTTAAACAGCTTCACCCTGTTTTCATTGTGTGTGGGGGATTTAATTGAAAAATGCAGATCTATTCCGAGACTCCCCCTGTTGAAAGTGAACATTTAAATTTCATTGGTACTGTAAGCGTATCTCAAAATTAAGTTCTTGTTTTGAAGTTAAAATTTAATGAGTAATTGAAAGAATATATTGATAAGAGTGACAACTTGATAAAACATCTTGGAACATATTGAGCATAGAAGAAGCTTTTTGTGAAATTTTATATTCAAGAAATCCAGTCAATAAGAAAAGTAACAATCAGTTTGAACTAACTAGGAAATATGATGCGTTGGGGAAAAGAAAGTCTTGATTAACAAATTAAAAACTAATTATTATTTATTTGTGGTAATATTTTCTGTTGAGGAATATTTTGATACATTGCCTCACTGTCAGCTCACCTCAGGTTATTCAGGCAGCTGGACAAAATAAATGTTACATCCCATGACCAGCTTTTGAGATTTTTGTATCGTTGTGTAAAATGTGCAGTTTGAAGACACCTCAGCAACACTAAAACATCGTCATATGACCAATCATTACAAAACATTTTGATGTTCGCAGACGATTTGATTTGATTGATTTTCAATCAATTCCTTGTAGAGATTACAGATGGTTAATTAACTACCAAGACGTGCGTATAACCCGAACGGGTAGTAAGACGCGGTGCTAATAATAATAATAATAATAATAATAAACTACCAAGACCACGCAACAAAAATGTTGTGTTGTTTGTCTTTTGAACAAAGAAACATGCTACTGAAGTTGCTTTGAAATTGCTGAAATTTTCTTTAGACTTTGACACAGTGCATATTTTGAAAATTGACCTGAGTTCACAGGTGGAGGTCATTCAGAAAGTTTCATATATATGATCTGAATGTAAAATAGTGCATGGAAGACTCTGACATCCATAATCACAGGTGAGGGCTGTAACTAATGTGTTAAAAACATGTTACTTAAGCCAGGATGGATGACAATGGAAGTACAAACTGGGAAATAGGCTTTGGTTTCGTTCAGTGGCAGAAGAACTTTTCAAAGCATTGAATCATGGGAAGTAATCCGTGCACAGCACTATTTGGAACAGAACCAAAATAAGGATTAGTGTGTGCCGATTAGAAGGAGAAACCACAGAGAAAAGAGAAGAAAACCAGGAAGGTTATTTGGAGGAAGAAAGGTGTTCCGTTTGTTATTATTATTATTATTAGCACCGTGTCTTACTACCCGTTTGGGTTATACGCACTTACGCTATTGTGTAATGGTAGAGTGATTGTGAGATGAAATGGAGGACCTACAGTTTAACGTGGGATCCGAACCACGGTGGAGACCTGGCATTCCTTTCCGTTTGTTCATGCAGGCTGGACAAATCACTAAAAATAGCGTGCTCTTCATGATGAAATATGTGACAACAAGCAACACCTGGTCACTAAGCGTCTCCTTCTTGTGTAACAGTCAGAGTTCGTTTCTTCCACACTTCTTTTTCAATTTCTGATGGCATCATCGATTGCACCAGAGTGTACTGACAATCCCGACCTATCACACTAGAGTAGTTTTAATCCTGGCTTTCTGGTTGGCTAGACAATGCGACCACCCTATGCTAAGGAAAAGGTGTATTTCTCTTAGAAAGAAAACACAGATCAGCTCTGACTGAAGGGCTTAAATATTCTAAAATGCAAATGAATAATTAAAAATAATATTAAAAAATAAAGAGAATTCCTCAATTTAAATATAAAATGCAAATAAAATATAAAACTGATGTATCATTCTTCCTTTTCGAAACAACATAGGATTTACAAGTAGGGACATTACACAGTGACTCTCTTGGTCGTATTGCAATAAGTCTGGAATCAACTAGGCTGATTGAGCAAACAGAAGTTCATTTTATTATTAACCTAATTATTTATAGGCTCATTGCAATAAGCATAAAAATATCAGTGTAGGAAGTAAATACAATATTATTTTCTAATTAGCTTGACTAATTGTAAAATGATGATGCTCTTTGCATTGATCGAAGTTTTCCAATTCACCTACAACACAGATATTATTATAATAGCAGAAATACTGGGGGCTCCCAGGGTAACCTAGCCCTGCAATGAATTGCTTCAAACACACAGAACACAGAGGATACTCATTTTAAAATGTCAGATCTTATCACAGACAAACTCTTCAAACTCAGCCCCGTGAGGACAAATGAGGAGCTACTTGAATAAATAAATAGCAGCTTCAGTTTATAAAACAGATTAATGACCAGAGTCTATTGTGCTGACTACATGACACCCTCTGTCTGCAAATGTTGCCACTATCATTGCTAATGGCAATGGCCACTCGGTCGGTATAGTTTGCTTGGAGGTTCACACCATAGAGTGATATTTTTTATCCTACTGGTAAATGATTTTTGAAAATATGACACTAAAACAAATAGTTTGAACAGTTGAAAATCTAACTCTTAAGAAGGTTTCATATGACCATCAAGTTAATGTGTGGGATTTTATGGGGTGAACTTGTTCTAAGAACATGGTTAGATCCTGATAACCAGTCAGCACGTTGAAAATGTTGTACCATCTCTTTATTTCTGCAAGTAACCTATATAAATTACTGCAACTCAAAGCTAAAATACTTTTGCAATTGTTTTTATTTATAAATATTTACTTAGGGCAATATTTCGAAGAAGAAAAAAAGTGTCTTTGAATGCTAAAACCTTTGTTCTGATTTAGGCTGTAAATTCTGAAAATATTCATGTTTTTTATTTACATTTAATTTTGATTTAATTCCACTGTAATCCAAGGTCCAGAATATTTCAACTTGTTTGAGGGTCCACAGTGGTTGAAAACCTACTCCAACCCAAGTGTTCTATGCTGATTAACCCCCAAAGGGAAAGCAAACCATTTCAGCCTCCATAAATCAGATATTTGAATACTGTTGTGTATACATATTAAAATGTTTTCATGTGAAGGTGATGCCTCGACCTTTCCAAGACGCGTCTGGGCCCGCAGGAGGCGCCAGCGCCAGTTTTATCAGTAAACCTGCTCGAGGCTGGCTCCACCCAGATCAACTAATAAATAAGGAAGGGATCACCTATGCTGTCAGGGTAAGTTCTAGTCAACAAGAGCAGATATGTACAATTGTTTCCAATTGCTTTATGAGGTAGTTTTATTATATTTGGAAGAAGGTATAAGAAAGGTGGAACAAACACAATATTGCTTTTACAATGAAAAGAAGAACACAGTTCACACTTTACACTGCTGTCATTGGACAGGGAGGTAATGGTTGCCTCTTAAAGAAAATTGATCGTCACTGCCCAATCCCCCGACCCAGGTTTCATTCTATCGGAACTCATCAGGGAGGAGTGTGAAACCTATGATTGAGGGTTTTGTATCTTTGTTTGGCGCAAAGTAACAATCCAGATAAGCCACTATATAAGCTTAGTCCTTATTACTTATCTAATAACCGCCTATTTGGTGTAGTGGTCGGTCAGAGCTCCTGGCTACAGATCCAGAGATCCCAGGTTTGACCCCTGGTGCTCCCATACTTTTCTTTGGAACAGTGGATCTGGAACGAGGTCAGACTCACCCATGTGAGGACAGTTGAATAACAGCCGTAGGGTTCATTGTGCTGACCGCAAATGTTGGCACTATATTTGTCGACATGCAGCGGTTGCTCGGTCGGTATAGCTCGCTCGCGGACTGACGTCTGAATTATTTGGTTGTTATCTAATACTGCATCAACTCGTTCGTCCCATTTAACCCTCGTTTTTTACCATAATACCTGCAGCCCTTCACAAACATTAACTGCTCATTTATAAGATCAGTGTTAACCTTATGAATGGGATGCATACCAAATAGTTGTATATCAGCTGTTTGAAACCTGGAACCAAATCTCCCTTACGAGCAATACTAAAGATGAGGGATGTGTTCTCCAACCAATAATGATAATAATAAATAATATTTTTTGTTTACCTTGATTGTAGTTGTCTTGTATGTCTGTCTTGCTAGTGTACTTTGTTGTATTAAATAAATACCCTCCAGTACGTGTTTCTTTTCTGACCCTCTATTTGTTGACTTTACCTTCTACACTGATTGAGAAGCTGAACACGAAAACACAAGGCAGCAGCACAATACAGGGTGGGGGTATCTACAAGTCTTTAAAGTCGAGAAAACTAATTTTTATATGTGTTTAAATTAAATCTATCAAATAATTATATTGAACAAGAATAAAGTAATTACCACAAACACTCGTTAGTTTATTTACTTACATTTCATAGAAAAATATAATCAACTGATATATTACCAACTGGAGTTTTCCCCTTTCATCCATATAATAATGTATCAACACAAGAAACAAAACCAAACCTTAGCCAAAAGATGAATATTTTGGATGATTCAGTAGTGATCCGTATAAGACGCTACTCTCACAATAGACTAGACTACCAATGACTGGGAAATCGAGGCTCAAATTCAGTCAAGTGTACTTAGGGTGGTTTTTACAAAACTGTGTTCCAAACTCCCCAAGCCAATGGGATGTGTTCCACACACTCTCCAAGCAAATGTGAGTACATTTTCTATAAATATAACCTTCCTTATCCCTAAAACTATTAGCATAGTTAGTACATAAGCGTATAACCAGAACAGGTAGAGAGGCGCGGTATTAAAAAAAGACCTTGGGATCCATGTAATGAACTACAGTAGCTAATTTTAGTGAAACACTGATGAACTAATTCAGGGTTCCTACGGTCTGGAAAGTCAGGGAAATGACAATTCACGTCACACTTAGAAAAAAATAACAAAGATATTTTTCGTATTTACTGTGTCATAAGCCACTGCCCCAATGAAGAAAGCTGAGGGGCACTTACCATGCTCAAACTTGCTGTAACACAAGTTTTGGTAGCATTTTATTTCAGAAGGTGAACACAGAAATCTCCTGGCCTGCACATGACAATTCTTTAAACTTTAGAGATCCATTGTTTTGGTTCTTGTTCAAGGTTTGGCATCGTTATCGTTGGATACAGTGAATTAGGACTGATTCGGCTACACCGGCAATGTCTAACAAAAAACAGTTTTTAACCAGCTCTGGCTAAGCCCAGAGCATTTTCCTGAATTCTCATACTGGATCAGTGGCGTTGAAAGTAATAAGTTGCAGGTATTTTGTAAAGTGTGCAAAAAATTATAAACCTAAGTAATATGGGAAAGCAAGCATTAGCTTCCCATGCAAAAGGACCAACTCATATCAAAACTCTTGAAACTTTGACAAATCAACGCTCTCTGTTGACTTTTTTCTCAAAAAAGCCAAGTGATTCAGGTTCATCAAGCTCCCCTGTTTCAACAGAATCTCTGGCACACAAATACATTCTACCTAGTGGTGATTCGGCTGGTTACTCGAAGAGTTTTTCTGTTTCATTGGCAATCTTAAAGCCGCACAAGGAAGCTGTTGCCAAAAGTGAAATTAGTGTAGTACCTCGAAGAAACCTAACACTTTTGTTATAAAAGATAATATAACTAAGGCGGAAGTAATTTGGGCTATGCAAGCTGTTTACGAAAAAATGTCTTTAAATTCGTGCAATAATTTAAGTACAATTTTTCAGTTGATGTTTCCCGAGTGTTCCATTGCCAATGCCTTTATCCTTGGTGGAGACAAGGCTGCATTCTTCATTGTGCATGGCTTGGCTCCATTCTTTCATAACAATTTACTGGACCACCTAAAATCTTGTAACAACTTTGTAATTTGTTTTGATGAAGCATTGAATAAAGTTATTTAAAGAGGACAAATGGACATTGCAATAATATTCTGGGACAAGGAAAATCATAAAGTCATCAGTCGTCACTTAAACAGGGTGTTTTTCGATAGGAGCACCGCTATAGAATTACTGAAGCATTTTCTGGATGGTATTTCTCCTCTTCCGCTCCCTAAGTTGATACAAGTGTGTGGATGGCCCAAATGTCGATTTAAAGTCTATAACACTTCTTCAGGAACACATCAACTCTGTCACAGACAATGAAGTATGTAGTTTGCTAAATCTGGGACCATGTTGGCTTCATGTTGTTGATGGTTCCTTGAGAACAGGAGTGGAGTCTGTTGATTGGGATATAAGTAGCTTATTGCGTCACATGTACTACCTGTTGACTGACTCTCCAGCTCATCGAGCATTGTTTACCCAGTTGACAGGATATGCATACTTTCCATTGAAGGTCTGTGGTGTGTGGTGGTTAGAGAATGCAAAGTGATTTCAAAGGGCATTACAAATTTGGGATCATGTTAAGTTTCTCAAAGAAGCAAAACTTCATAAAACAAAACCTGTAGAGACACTGAAAAGAGCAGCCTGTGATTCATTCCTAAAGTGTAAACTAGCTTTCTGCAAGACAATTGCAGATGAATGTCAGCCTTTCCTGCAACGGTTCCAGACATCAAAANCCAAAGTTACTGTCTATCGACACAAAAAAATCAGAAAATTTGATCCTTAGCAAAAATATTGATGTAGGATTTGCAACAAAACGTTTGTTAGGAGAAACTGCAATCACAGTAACAGAAAGACCAAAACTAGAATTTATACACGAGTGCCGCAGTATGTTAACCACCATGATTGCAAAACTACAAGAAAGAAGTCCCTTAAAACAGAAATCTTCATTGGATCCTTGTGTTATTCAACATTCACCTCAACTGGGCCAGAAGAGATTTTCTTTTCTTTTGGAGGAACTCAACCATGACAACATCATAAATGATGTTCTGGCTGAAAATGCCAAGAAAGAATACTTGCGTTTTTGCAACCTCAAAAAACCTCAGCTTCAAGAAATATTTGGTCCTTGTGATCAGTTTAGTGATGAAGTAGGACTTGACACTATTGATGGTAGCTTTCTAATAGGAGATGCAAACTACAAACATCTTTGGGAAGTAATAACGATTTGCCTTGTCTTGTCGCGTCACATGGGACTGCAACTGTTGAAGGTAATTTTAGTCAATAAATCTTTACTGGTTGAAAATATGCATGAAAACACAGTCACTGCACAGCGTCACATTCTTGATGAGATACAAGAAGCAGGAGGGATTAAAAACATACACATTAGCAAAAAGATGTTGGATTACGTGAGAGGTGCTCGGAAACGCTATCATGAATATTTGGAGTTGAAGAAGCAGGAAATAAGTGAAGAAGACAAGAAGGCAGAAAAGAGGAAATTAGATATACAAGATTTAGAAGGAAAAAGAAAAAAATTAATGTCATCAACTGAAGAGAAACGAGAAGCAATAGAAATGGAGTTGCAAGGACTGAAGAAGAAACAAGCTTCACTTTATTAAATATAGCATAGTATCTTATTGTATGACTTTTGATAATTTTAATAAAAAGAAAATTGACTTGAGACAGGAATAATATGAGAGCAGACACAGTTCCTCCTGTTGTGAGCTATTCAGTTCAGGTAAAATAAAACTGTAATGATACCAAACCTTTTAGTATGTTCTTGGTAGCCTGTTATTTAGTACGTATTTCTGCACATGATACCAAAGTGAATCAAGTTTATTACAACTTTTTGATAGGGTTAGACATATTTAATTATTTTTCCATCTTTTTCCCTGAACTGATTGGCAAGACGTCTGCTTTCTTATTCTTCCATGAGAGGTGAGGCAAGGCCGGCTGTAGGGGGGGAGGAGGCCGAAATAAATGTATTTATATTAATATTTTCACATGTATAGTATCGTAAAGTTATAGTAAAAATTTTATGAGAAATTGGTCAGGGAACTTGGGAAAAGTCGGGGAGAATTTTCTTACAAATACTGTCGGAACCCTGTAATTGTGTAAAATTAAATTTTCATTTTATTTCAAAACATTGTATTTATACAAATACTTTGCATCAAATGTAGGCCTAGGCCTACTTGATAGAAATAGGCTCAATTATTTCTAAGTTTACTAAAAATAAAACAAATTTTAAATTAGTCACTTGAATTCTGGGCCACACTGGAATATTGTATGGAGACACAAAATATAACCGAGCTGTCTTGGAAATGGTATGAAAACATCATTAAATGGTTTGAATACATTATACTTATTTTAAACACAAAGAATGATTGTTTTTACAATCTTGATAATTAATATCACAGCTCAAAATTTATACTTATTCATAATGTAGGACAAAGAAAAGTAAAACAAACACACAGGAATATTAAGAAGGCATTGTCAAGGTTCGTCTACAAAGTGTTCTATTGAGTGGTTGAAATTAGTCAAGTCATAAAAATAACCATTTAAAATAATTTAAAAACTCGATTAATGAGTTTTGTTTGTGAATACATGAAAATAGATAGTAATATTTTCAACTGTCTAATAATTTTCCTTTGATAATGAAATAATAAACTATACACGGCTCTGCATTTTGGAGGTGAGCAAATAAACTGGTCAAAAGTGCAAGTATTGTATTATAAGAGCAACTAAATGTATATTATAATTTTTCAATCAGATACCCTCGAAAGCTTATGCAATAATATATTTTCAATGTTTTACAAACTTTTTCTTAACATATGGCTTCAATTTTGAGATAAAAATTCAAAAAGATGACTGTTAAAATTAAATCATAATAATCATCATCATCATTATCAATGGTGTCTTTATATGAGCTGGTGAGTCATAAGCAATTTTGGGTGGCGTCAGAGTCGGTAAAAATATACTGACTCTCGTTTAAAAATAAAAATATATAATATAACATTATGTGGTAACTATATCATTTTCATTTTCTTCAATTTTTTTTTATTCTTTGACCAATTCGTGACCAATAATTGTAATCTATAAATTTATTCAAATACAAATGTACAATGTCAAATAAGCTTCCCATGGATGAATCTGTATTGGAGCATTTACTGCAGTAAATATGTTATTATACACTTTAGCAACTTATGAAGGAGTCAGCCAATAGAAAAATAGAGGCGTTGAAGGTTTGGTGTATCGACTGCGAAGCCTTGATTTAAACACTTAAGACTTAATTGAAATCTTAAAATTCCTTAACAGGCAGTATTAAGAAATGCTAGGGCATGTGTTTATTAATTTATTTTGGGGGATTCTCTGACTGTAGTTAAAATTAACTTTAGATAAGAAATGTAATTTTTAAAGATACTAAAACTAAACTTTGTATCATATGTGCATTTTTCACTACCCCAATACAATATTATAAACTATTTTATTTAATCAGTGCTATTTTAATTATTGTTTTAATCGTGCCTGAGAAGCTTGTGTCAAATTCATGTAAATACAATTCAATTTTCAGTATATTGGATGCTTGGAAGTAAACACATCAATGAAAAGTTTGGACTTTGACACTCGGTCTCAAGTTGCAAAGTAAGTATGTTTGTTCTATTTGGTATTGTCTTGTCCCACGAGTCTGCCACCTGGCTCGTGTTAGTGCGGTGTAGCACTGCTGCGTTAACAAGGCTGGTGTGCTCGTTAACACACTAGTTCAAACATTACCTAGCCCACTGTTCTTATCTAAATAACACATTTGTAATCTGAATATTCCTTTGTTATATACATTTGGATAAAGATTCATTTAGTGATGTTTAATTTTATATTATTTAAATTGAAAAATGACACCTGGACACGGGAGTCGAACCCGTGACATTTGGCCTAGTACGCCATTGCTCTTACCGCAGAGATATCCAGGAATTGTCCCATGCCCAGGGTTATTCTTCACTCATAGTTTAAGACAGGGTCTGGGATAGACTTGCAGAAATCATCAACTATATATATATATATATATAATCAATTAATATCATCTCAAATAAAATAGTTTGGTATTTATTCCATGATGTTTAACTTGTTTAGTCATGCTCATGTAAAACAAGGGAATGCAGACGGCCAACTCTTCCTATTAAGCTTGGTTGTAACTCACCCTACAACTTCCACACAGTAACAGCACAACGTAGACTGTGACTGTGTGGGTGGTACACCACATGCATTTGAAGGGGTACCCCAAGTATGATTGAGAATAACGATCTTGAGAAGGACTGCGTTGAGGAATGGGCGACATCAGGAGAACTAAAACACTCGCTAGACCTGACATTTGAGATATGCATTGCATTGCCCCACAAACACAGACAAGAAGGTGAAACATGATCTAAGGCAGGGGTCCCCAAATCCGACCCACGGAATGTGTTCAATGACAAATACCGAAATGATGGTTCTCCTGAACGCAATAGGTAAAATCGTCGCTAGCCGTGTTCCATAAAGTGTATTTTGAGCGGAGGGTCTGGTCCGAGGTATGTTTCTGATTTGAGAAGAGAGGGGGTAATTGTGTTGGCTACATAGTTTACATTTTAGTCATGTTTTACTATGTTTGTAAGATATGCATATATTGAGATGATAAATTATATATAAATATCTGTGTGTATGTATCGTGTTCAATCCAGCCCACCTAGAACTTTGAGTATTCTAGTGTGGCCCTCTGCTTAGTAAGTTTGGGGACCACTGATCTAAGGCGCCAAACTCCTGTCAGACTATCCTGCCAATGACAGGGAGATTGAGTTTCAAAATGTTCTTCCTCTCTATGCAAATGTGGGTACACTTTCTCTTCCACTCTATGCAAGTGCGGCTACACTTTCTCTAAATTTAATCTTCCTCATCCTTAACTCTTATGTGTAATTAGTACATGTGTGTATAACCTGACAGGTAGTAAGACGTGCTATAAAAATAGTTTTGTGTTATCCACAGGTGAAAAGTTAAGAGAGTAGCTTATATTTATGTAGACATATTACTTTATTGTATATTTGACTTAGTTTTATGGATTTGTATGTAAAGTAAAGCTAAACTCAGGTAAATATCGCAAGGTGTTTCAGACCTGAATAGCTTTATCATAAATTCTTACTCAAAACTCCCCTTCACTCCTCGTCTCCCCGACCTTATGATGGGATTACAATCAACTTAACAGTCACTTGACTTTCAGGTTACATAACATGACGGTTATCCTCGTGTTTTTAAATGGAGGCCATCAGTTAAATAAATGTTCATTTAAGTGAAGGGTACCATGTGTCCTTACTAGCCAATCACATTGCGATTGACATAAACACGGCTCTTTAGTACTTAATTTGTTTATGATATTAAAACGAGTTCCAAATTTTGTGAACCCTAAGACGTTGTAGCCTCTTGTTACGCTTTATTTTGTACATCCAGTAAAGTTTCTATCGCAAGTACTTGTAGCCTAATCAGCCATAAATGATTTGATTTAGTTTTAGTGAACAATTTGTTTTCAATCATGTCATATTCTTTGTGGTTTCCTTGAGTTGTTACATTAAGTTACGTGAATACTGATCACACACTAGTTTCTTTAAAAGGTGACCTGGCGGTCTAGGGGTAAGGTGTCAGACTTCTGTGCTGGCGGCCGGGGTTCAATCCTCGGTCCCGGCACAGAT
>CABEEJ010007256.1:0-32334 GCA_901482245.1 Timema douglasi | reverse complement strand
ATCCAGTCCACCTCATTACACCCTATCCCTATCTTGAGCTAGTTATATCCAGTACACCTCATTACACCCTATCCCTATCTTGAGCTGGTTATATACAGTCCACCTCATTACACCCTATCTCTTTCAGATCGGGACATGAGGATAGAATGAAAGTGGTACACTAATACAAACTAATTGTTGTTATCATCAGAGGTATTTTCTGAATCAGTAGATTATATCAAACACATTTGCTTTAAAAGTCAAACATATTTAGTGTGGTTTGCCCATGACAGTGAGGCCAACGTTCAAATCCCGATTGAGTGCATTGAGTGCTTTTTCTATTGGTTTTCCCACGCCTCGCACACAAATGAGGGGACATTTCCTCTAAACTCTACCTTTAATATCCCCATTTCTGTCACTTTTGATAGATATATATCAACTAACACTAATAATCTATTAAAATGTTACCAATAATGAACACACACACACACACACCAAAGTTGTATTTTTCTAAAATACCCCTTCCTATGAAAATGTCACAAAACAAAATCACCAGATAATCAATTAACCAATGCGAGAACCGAAGCCCAACGTTCAATTATGAATATTGAACCGGGAATTTGAATCGGGAACCCATAGTTTAAACGACACGCGCTACCGGTTGTGATAAAGAATAGGACAAAAAACTTAATTCATATGTATGTTTGAGTGTTGATTTTAAACCTTTTATCTATTGATACATTTGTACAAACGAGTGAATAAAAACATATTAAAAGTATGGTGTTTTATTTTCTACTTCCAGGTTCTTCTATTTTGAACACAGCCTGTCCTCTTTGATGCAATAGAAGGGGTAATTTGGCTACCGACTGTCATCGTAATAGTTTCTACAGGAAATTTAAATAAAAAGTAATTTTATTGTTTTTACTTTAACATTCACTCTATTCACCATAATTATTTGATAAAAATATGTAAAATAGAAATACTAATTAGGAGATGATTAATTTTGTGAATTCAAGCTGGCAACACATGTCAAACTGAAACGTCATCATTTTAGTTGATATTAATCAGAAACTATTTTATTATTGCTTCATGCATGGTTGTATTTATAATATGTGTTCGTATGCACGCACGTGCATTAGACATGATAGCTCAGAAAACATGTGATAATTAGTGCCACGTGAATTACCGCGTGTTCGGACGGTTGACAACCACTAAATAGTCTTAGGAGTAAGGACACTGGCTGAGTAGATTGCATTCCAAATAAATGAACCAACATTCAGCTGGAAAATGAATCCTAGCCCGTTAGTGAAGAGAAAAACTCAAGAGTATCCGTCGGGATTATGAGCCCAAGTCTTTCGAGTGAGAGACAAGCAAGCAGACAAATATGAAATATAAACACCTGGCGTTTCAACTTAGGACATAACCGCTCCTTGTTTCTATGTAGACATTAACTCTCCTGGTTTATATGTAGACATTAACTGTCCTTGTTGCTATGTAGACATTAACTGTCCTTGTTTCTATGTAGACATTAACTCTCCTTGTTTCTATGTAGACATTAACTCTCCTTGTTTCTATGTAGACATTAACTCTCCTTGTTTCTATGTAGACATTAACTGTCCTTGTTGCTATGTAGACATTAACTCTCCTTGTTTCTATGTAGACATTAACTCTCCTTGTTGCTATGTAGACATTAACTCTCCTTGTTTCTATGTAAGGCAATAACTCTCCTGGTTTCTGTGTAGGACATTAACTCTCCTTGTTTCTATGTAGGACATTAACTATCCTTGTTGCTATGTAGACATTAACTCTCCTGGTTTCTGTGTAGGACATTAACTCTCCTTGTTTCTATGTAAGGCAATAACTCTCCTGGTTTCTGTGTAGGACATTAACTCTCCTTGTTTCTATGTAGGACATTAACTGTCCTTGTTGCTATGTAGACATTAACTCTCCTTGTTTCTATGTAGACATTAACTCTCCTTGTTTCTATGTAGACAACAACTCTTCTTGTTTCTATGTAGACATTAACTCTCCTTGTATATATGTAAAACATTAACTGTCCTTGTTTCTCTGTAGGACAGACATTAACTGTCCTTGTTTCTGTGTAGGACATTAACTCTCCTTGTTTCCATGTAGGACATTAACTCTCCTTGTTTCTATGTAGACATTAACTCTCCTTGTATATATGTAAAACATTAACTCTCCATGTTTCTATGTAGACATTAACTCTCCTGGTTTCTGTGTAGACATTAACTCTCCTTGTTTCTCTGTAGGACATTAACTCTCCTTGTTTCTATGTAGACATTAACTCTCCTTGATTCTATGTAGACATTAACTGTCCTTGTTTTCTATGTAGACATTAACTGTCCTTGTTTCTATGTAGACATTAACTGTCCTTGTTTCTATGTAGACATTAACTGTCCTTGTTTCTCTGTAGTACAGACATTAACGGTCCTTGTTTAACGCATGATATAAATCCCACGTTTTTTCCCGCGAGTAATACGGCCACTAGTCCCCTCACCAAGCCACTGCTGTCTGATAGTTCTCAGGCCGCGACGCAGGTGGCGCCAGATGGTCACAGCCACGCGGGCGTGGGCAGGAAATGGCAAGGTGTGCCACAGGTGGACAGCGCGTACCAGACTGTAGTGATCATCTGGTTCTTGGCTCTGTGCGTACCACATGGTGTCGTCATTCACTCTAGTTATACGTCATTGCGCGCTTCGCATCGACACTCCACACACTTGTCTTATAACAGAAGATGTTGACGGAAGGAAGTGTTTGATGCGCAAAAAATGTTTTTTTTTTTTTAAAGAAACATGACTTGTCTCGTGTAGGAACACATTAATTAAAAGCGTGTACACACGGAATACTAACCATTATGAACACAGGGTCACACACACTAACACACGACTAGTTTTTATTTAAATGTTTAACACTAGAGCTATTAGTCACACCAGTGGGCATGCGGACTGGATGTCAAGCTCATGAAGTCTGGTTTGGCAGTGATAGGGATACCGAGGTTTAAATCTTGGTCGGCTTGGTTCTCCCCCTAAATTTGTTTCTCATTATCCCTTTATGCAAATTCAGGAAGATTATATATATTCTATATTTCTCCTTCCTACCCTATAAGTGTCATTAAATGCGTATATCCTGGACATGTTGTTGGACTTGGAGGGAAAAAAACACAAAAATATTTCAATTGAGCGTATTGGAAGGGCAGCTGAGAGGAAAAATTAAATCAACATTTGTGGATAGCAGTTACCTGTAATAGCTGTTTTTAAATGTATACATTATTTAAAAAAAACTGGAAATGAATAACCTCTAGCACGGATAACTTCCATCCACAAATAGCGATTTAGTTACTGTACATGTTTATAAATGATAGCTAGACACTGAAATCGAACCAGTGTCTGCAAGAACGGTGATGTGGGTTTATCAAATGGGGGGGATTGGAGTCCCATCTGTCAGGCGTGTGCCCCTCCCCCCCTTTCTCGAGAGAAAATATCAAGAATTTAACCTTGTACGAGGGAATTTTAGAACATCTGAACATAATTCTGAGCTATGAGTTTCATGAGCCAATTTTCGCAAAAATATCTGAAAAATCTGAAAAATTGACAAAAAATAAAATGGAGTTGTAGCTGAATCCATTGAAAAGAAATATTATATTGTTCACAAGTTTATTGAACAGAACAAAATGAAAAGATAGATGTTATAGAAGGACTGTGAGGAAATCTACATTTTATCATTTTTATCTCTGTGAACTTGAATATTGATGATGCTTAAGTTGTTTATAGCAAGTTGTGTGTGGCCTAATCCCAAATATATTTTTTTTTCATAAAAATTATCAAAAAGTAGTAAATATTGCAGAATGATAAGGTGGGCTGAAGGCCCCCCCCCCCCCCCCCCTTCTCACCAACTATTTATGGGTGTCTATGCGTGTCTGGGTGTCTATGCGTGTCTGGGTGTCGTTCTCAATCTATTTAAATGTATCAATAACTAACAGTCGTATTGTAAATAAATAATATAAGCTAAATCACATTCTCACTAAGAATTTTGATGCCAATTTGACTCCGTGCGAACAAATTCTACTTTGCTAAACAATGATTTTATAAATTATTATACCGAGATGGATTCATTAACAGCACGCTTGGTTCATTTTTAATGAATGGATTAATGTATTAGAAATAATCTATTCTAAACATACATATATGTGTAGGAATCAAATAGTCGAAGTTATCACATATGCTTTTAGTGAGGAATTACTCCAACAAGATATCGTATTTTGAAAATTGAAAAACGACATCTGGACACGGGAATCAAACCTAGGACCTTTGGTTTAGTACGCCAATGCTCTAACCACTAAGCTATCAAGGAATAGTCCCGTGACCAGGGTCATTCTTCACTCATATTTTAAGGCAGAGTCTATGATGGACGTGCGGAAATCGTCGGCTGCCAATGTGTGATTTTACTAAGATCACTATATATGTATATATATATGTGTGTGTGTGTGTGTGTGTGTGTGTGTGTGTGTGGGTCTGTAATATTTACAAATGGAACTTAAATAATGATAAGGATATCATGAAATGTTCATATTCAAACTTGGATCAAGTTTTTTTTTAGTTCCAAATTAATCCGGATATGCAAGAATTGCGAATTCACTATACTCTTGTGTAGACCTCCTCTGAACTTCAAATAAATTACGTCAATAGTAGGTCGTAAATAGTCCTCGGGATTAAGGATGCTAGATTGCCAGGTTCGGGTTTTGGGGTGTGTACAAGAATAGTGTGTCCAAGAGAGGAAATAAAGGTTTGGGGTCAGGTCAGCTACTTCCCTGTAGAAAAATAACAACGTTTAGACAATAAATACACTAAAACAATCCCAAATTTATGTTGGGGCTCTACAAAAACATAAATGCAAATTTTCACGTATGTCTTTGAAAATGAGCCTTTACCTTTTCATAAATTTTGTTTTATCTTTGAATTTAATTTTTTTTTGTAACTGGCCAAGAACATATCGATACCTACACCTACACTTTGGCGAGAGCAAAGTTTTAAAGTATCAAACCAATTCTTGAGTCAAGTATAACTAAGCGTATACACCGAATTGGTAAAGAGACTAAGTTGTGCTTCTTTTGGGGAGTGTTTTGTTGGAAGCCCACCGTTGCCCAGTTAAATTGTAAAGTTCTGGCGTGACAATGATAGGAGTCCGGTTTTAACGCCACTAATATGTGAAGAATTTGTTATTTTTTAGAAGCTAGTTTTTATTAATTTAAAATCAATTGATCCTGAATAAAAATGTTTGTACACACAATGCGGTAGCTTAAGCTAGATAGCTCAACGCGTCGCGGACTGAATTCTACTTTTGAGATTAGTTTAGCGCGGATTGCTTCTCAGTAAGGCTGTGGATAAAATGAAGAAAGGCGCCTTCTTTTTGGCTATGTTATTCGAAATAAATCCTTCTAGAGGATTCTTTCCGTCTTCCTTTCTTTCTTTAAGTTGCACCATGTTCTATTTGTTCCAGAAGGAATGGCGTGAGAAAGAGAGTGTTTTCGAAATGGTTATTTACATAATTATTTGTAATAGTGGTGTGGGGATATTAATTAAAGAAAAGAAAATATAAGCTGACGACACAGAGTAATTGTAAACAACAACAAAATGATCACCAAAGTGTGCGAGAAGATTTCCTTACACATGTGGATGTACTTATTTTTATGTTCTGAAACTATTAATTATTTTGAAATATATTAAGGGTGAGAACTTTTGATTAAAATTATTATTAAATGAAAATCTATTTCATTACAAGACGTAGTGCTAATAAAGTTCAATTCCATTTTTAAACGTCATTGCCTGTTTATAATAGACTTGCGTTTTGTAATAAATATGTTTATTTTATCACCTCTCAATGTCTTCAGATTATTAACATTACTTAAGTAATATTTATTTCTTATTCATCTTTCTTTAACAACTTAAACCAGTAATTAACAGTTTTATTTACATTTGGCAAGTAGGGCATATATATTTGATTAAAAATAAAATACACATTGATGATAATCCTCAAGTCAGCGGTGGCTGAAGTCTGGTACCCAGAACTCATCCTTTTTCATTGGCAGTCGTTGGTAGTTACGCTTGGAAGACCTGGTGGAGGTCGTCCATGGGGAACAAAGTGGGGACCGTGGGTGGGAGGAGAGAGAGCCCAACCACGCGTTTAAGTCGAACTGCAGTAAAGGACGTTGACATGGCAAGTCGGGTCCTGGACTTGGGGATGCCTACGAGGTTACCTTTCCCGTCGTGGAGTTGGACACCCACAAGAAGCCGGTTGCGGTGCACTTTGAGAGAATAGTACGGAAAAACAACGCACGGTCTCATTGTATGATGTGTACAGACATTTTGTGCTACATTACAGAGCGTTCATCCGAACTGCCATCAAGAACTCTTTGGTTGAATATTCCATCATTAATACATTCTTTGCAGAGCGTTCATCCAGTCTGCCATCAAGAACTCTTTGGTTTAATATTCCATCATTAATACATTCTTTACAGAGCGTTCATCCGGTCTGCCAGGCTTTTTACATGAAGGTGTAACTTTACTTTACGTTTAATAACTCCTTGTTTTTCCCCTTCAAATCTTGAATAACCTTTATGTTTATAAAACTATGCATAATGTTTAGCTACCAGCGCTGGTGAGACTGAGGGCAAAGGCGTCCGTTTCCTATGTACCGGTTTGATTAAGACGGCAAAATTTTGGTTCAAATTGCACTCGAGTGCAATTATATGGTTTTTCCTAAATGGTTTCCCAACCAGATTCCAGGCCGATTCGGGTACATTTATTTTAAATAATACCATTCACATCCCTATCTCAATTATTGTAGTTCAGCCGGGTGGTAGTATAATACAGTATAATATAATCACAATCTTATTTTAACACAATTTTAACGTCAATGTTTGAATCTTCTATTTGTAGATGAAGCTGTAATACTCTTTTGAAGAACCGATTAAATTAAATTCAAAGCTATAAATTGTTTTAAGTGTTTACGTTATCAGACTTTGTCTCGCGAGCTCAGCTTGTATAATATTATATGAGATATCATCACCACGTCAGCATTATTGAAACAGTTCCAGGATTGACTGCTGCGTCGCAGGCGAGTGACACAAATCTATAAACTGACACGTCAATCAGCCATGTATGACACAAACATTTCAAAATAGTACCTTTAATTTTCTCTGTTTGGCACCGCGTCTTGCTAAGCATTCGGGTTATACACTTATATAATTAATACGCTAATGTGTTAGGGGTGAAGAAGGTTGAATTTAGAGGTCGTTAACCCGCATTTACGGGAAGAGTTAGTAGAAAACCATTTTGGGAAAAGAACACCCCATCCTAAGTACACCAGACCGGAATTAAAACACCAATCTCTCCGTTATTGGCATTCCAGTCTATTGTGAGACTGGCATCTTGGACCATTCGACCACCAAACTGGGTATTTTTAAAATTCAGGCAGTAGCTTACAATATTGATTAGTATGATTATGGTTATAGGTATTACTGTTGTTATAATTTATGTTATTATTATTATTATTATTATTACCACGAATATTTAACGTACATTTCTTGAGCCATTGTTTGAATCAGCTTATTATGACTTACAAACCAGCTTAAGTCCAGAACAGACAATACATTGATTTCCTCAGCCGTAATTATCATTATTATTATTATTATTATTATTATTATTATTATTATTATTATTATTATTAGCACCACGTCTTAATAACCGTTAGGGTTGTACGCGCTTACGCTAATGTGTAATGATAGGGTGATTGTGAAATTAAATGGAGGAGCTACAGTTTAACGTGGAATCCGAACCACGGCGGAGGCCCGGCATTTCACAGATTCTCAAGTTGTGGTTAATACACGTCTTGTCAGAGGTGAAGGAAGGGCTTGGTAATCAGACAAATCTGTGCTGGAACTGAGGATTGAACCCCGGACTCCAAAACAGAAGTCCAACACCTTACCCCTATACCACCAGGTCACCCGTAATATTATTACTGTGAGACAAAAACACCAAAGTTATATTATGGACGTGTCGTGAATCGATCCCGGAGCCCGCATCTCGGTAGACAGACGCGAAACCTACTGAGCTGTGACTCTTGCCGGCTCGCTCCGAACACAGTGTTTTTATTGTGTGTACGTGCCCGACGTCTTACTACCCGTCCGGTGTATATATGCATATTTATCAGGGTAGGGATGAGGAAGGTAGAATTTAAATCCAATGTACCAGCATTCTCGTAGAGAAACCACAGAGCCCTCCTTTGTACAGAACACCAGACCGGGGATGGATCCAAGGACCTTCTCGTCACCATCAATTTAGTGTGAGGACGCCCAGGACCGTGCAACCACAGGTGCTGGTAGAGAGTCGGCCGAGTGAGTGACTGAATAATAAAAACATAGTTTTTTGATAGTGAACGCTTGACCCGGCCTACAAAGTCGTGTTGATGTTATTCATTGAATTTCCTCTCATCCGTTGTTTCCCCCCATTATTCCTAGTGCATTGTAAGTGTGCAGATTGGTGGAAAATAAAAGTCCATTCATCAAATAATAACGATTTCTTTCATTCTTTAGTGCGTTACACCCTTCATACTCCGTGAGTGTTTGGACGCGGTAGCTCATAGCTACGGCATTGTACTCCATGTAACAGTTGAAGGCGCCACTTCCGGACCAATGTGCACTCAACCTTTCACACTGGGTAGCTGCCTCGGAAATTAACATACATCCCTACATTTCGGGGAAAACTTCCCATGTATAGTTGGAAAAACTTTTCAATAAAAACTATTTCACCATAGCTTAGTCAAAGAGATTGAAAAATGACACCTGGACACGGAAATTGAACCCAGGACCTTTGATTAGTGCGTCAATGCTTTACCACTGAGCTATCCAGGGATCATACCTTCATCAGGGTCATTCTTCACTCATAGCTTAAGGTTGAGTCTGTGATGGACGTGTGGATATAATCGGCTAATAAGAGCTATCATTGATATCACAAGCTACTCTGTTGTGGCTTTATGCTGCCAAACGTACAAATATATTGTAATGATTATAATTACGGACATGAGCCGTATCAATCCGACATCTTAGCTTAGTCGGTAGTGTGTCTGTATACTGAACTAAGGGTCTCGGGTTCGATTCCTGGCACGGTCGAAAGATTTATCATGGGTGAAATGTGGGTTTACCCTTTCTCAGTGACGAATATATGGCTGGGGACTGGCTGTTGTGTTTGTCCTTATTACCTGACTACTTTCCCGCCAGATGAGAACTATCGCCCACACCTGATATTAAGCTCTGAATCCCTCACTCACTCCCTGCCCGTGTTCCCGTCAGATGAGAACTATCACCTACACCAGATATTAAGCTCTGAATCCCTCACTCATTCCCTGCCCGTGTTCCCGTCAGATGAGAACTATCGCCTACACCAGATATTAAGCTCTGAATCCCTCACTCACTCCCTGCCCGTGTTCCCGTCAGATGAGAACTATCGCCTACACCAGATATTAAGCTCTGAATCCCTCACTCATTCCCTGCCCGTGTTCCCGTCAGATGAGGACATAATTTTGACCCCATCGGTTTTCTAGTCCAAGGCATCCTTTGACGCCTGGATGGTCTTGACCTTGACAGAGAATAGAAACATCCCAATGACGAAGTGAAGGTGATCTTAAAAGGCGAAAGAAGAGGTCTCCTCCAGAACACGTGCCCGGCCGGAAGTTTGACCTGAGTCAAGTTAACATGTCTATCACCCTCCATATCCGGCCAGCTTTATGTCCCTCGTTATTGGACTGTCTTCAACCATGAAGAAAAAGGTAGCGAAAGGTCATTATAATTACACGCTTATTACCTTTCAATTGGTACAGTCGTTACAGGTTGACTAGACCTCAGACTAAAGTTGGAAGCAAATAGTAGGGAAACAGTACATAACCTAGACAGTTCAACAGCTGTCAGGTAGATATAGTGTGAGCTTTCACCGTCGTTGGCAGCACTACATTTTTCACACGTTCTAAAAGCTTTATACAATTTTATTTTTTGTTGGGAAAACAGTTGACTATCATAATTAACAAACTTTTGGTGACCTGGTGGTCTAGGGGTAAGGTGTTGGACTTCTATGCTGGGGGTGCGGGGTTCAATCCTCGGTCCCGGCACATATTTATCTGATTGCCAAAACCTTCCTTCACCTCTGACAAGACATCTTGTGAATGTGGAGAATGCCAGGCCTCCACCGTGGTTCGAATTCCACGTTAAACTGTAGGTCGTCTATTTCATCTCACAATCATCCTACCATTACACATTAGCGTAAGTGCGTATAACCCGAACGGGTAGTAAGACGCGGTGCTAATAATAATAATAATAATAATAATAATAATAATAATAATAAACTTTTCATCTAAAATAAACATATCTAGAGGTCTTTTAAAAAAATATATATATCATAACTACTCTAAAAACAGCTTTAATTTGTTTATTTAAGTTTATTGTGGTTTTACTAAAATATCATTAAATGTATATATAATAAAGGTTGATATACCGATGCAAATATCAGTGAAGGTTCCCGACAATATTTACTTATGAAGAAAAGTTTGTTTACCAAGTCAGTTTCCAAGTTGTTATTTTCCAAAACAACGTCAAACTAACTACAGTAGCACCATAACTTCTTTGGTGCTGACCGACAGCTCACAGCTGACAGCTAAAAGCTTTGAAAAGCTACCAGACCAAATTATTTATCCCTACGCCGAACAATATGATCTGCAAAAACTTGTGTTTAGCAGCTGTCACTTTTGACAGTCAAAATTTAGGTATATACCTAAATGTTGACTGTCAGAAGTCAGCTGTGAGCTGTCAGTCAGCACCAAAGAAGCCATGGGGCTACTTTACCTGTTTGAATTATGGTTCGTCTAAAATCAGTCGCACCCTCAAGTCGGACGCGTATAGGTAAAAAACACTGGCAAGACTCATCAAGGTCATATCAACGTTTACAAACACAAGTCAAATAGAATCAAATTAATCTACGACAATTTATTAAATTATTACTCGTATTAAGGTTGTCACGTGGTAGATCAGTGAGATGCGTTGAAAACGTTTAGAAATACCGCATTATTTGAGAAGTTGTTTGTTTTTTATTTAAAAAAAAATTCTTGACAGAGTATAGGTGAAAATTATCATCAGGTTAAAAAGTTTAAATATTGAATTTAGTTATTTTTTAAATCAATGACATTTAACGCGAGAATTTATTTTTTTGAGACTAAAACAAAAGGTAGGGTTAAAACAACTTTTTAAGATAGTTTCATAGGGTTTTATGTAAGTAATCATACAGTTAAAAATATAAAATTTAAACTTTTTACATGGTCGAAACTTTCATCTACATTTTGGTAAAAACAATATTTAAAAAAACTTCACAAAATTAATGATTCGTGATTTCTAAACGTCTCAAACGCTTCTTAGTGGTTTCCCATGTAGCAGTCTTAAATAATTTAAAATGCAATACCAGGATTAGAACCCCGATTTCCCCGTCATCGGCAGTCTAGTCTATTGCGAGAAGGATGCATTAGACCAGGGGCGTCCAACTTAAAAGTGCCCAAAGGCCACAATTGAATCCACGAGTCTAATGGCGGACTGCATCATTATCGGCTGACTTTTGTCAAGTTATTCAAAAACGGGAACAGGTATTAAATGGTGAATGAAACCCGCTTTGGTGGCCACATGGCCTAAGGCGCAACTATTGCAGTAGACTAGACTGACGATTACGAGGAAATTAAGGTTTGAATCTCTACTGAGTTTTTTCCAAAATTGTTTTCCACTCTCTCTCAACTCAATTGCGAGTACATTTATTCTAAATATAACCTTCCTATTCCCTAAAACCATCATAGTAATTATTACATAAGCGTATAGCCCAAATGGGTAGTAAGATATACTATAAAACAAAGTGAATAAAATAAGACATAGTCATTTATTAATGTTTGGTTTCATAATGAACCAATTTTCCTACTAAAATATACTATCTTTGATACGTCAATATAATATAAAAGATGTAAAAATTTCAACAAGAACATCGGTTGGTGCTTCTGTGGATTTTTCCCACGTAGTTTACCGTTTCTCAACTAAAAACATCAATTTTACTACAGGAGATCACTTTTCTAAACTTCGTGGGCCACAAAAAAATAAGATAAATAAAGCATCGTTGGCTGTCATTGTAAACCTCTTGTTACCATTAAATAACATCATTGGAAGAGTGATGGGAAAACCAGAAAAGAAGTTTAACAATCATAAACATAGTTTGTTTTATTTAGAACAAAATAGAAAGTAAATACATAATTAGAGCAAAATATAACAATTAGACGTGAAGCGCTTAATCTCTCAGGTTTAAATGATTCTACTGAGATAAAGGAATTAATTGACATTACAATATCTGAAAATAAAAGAGAAACATATGGTTTTATTCTGGTTGTAAATCTATGGTTCTTACTGTGGTTCCTTTGGTTATAGCATTAAGTGCACGCAACGATACTCCATTGCAACTCATTAGTATACATCAATTTAGGCAATAAAATATAAACATTAGCGCGTCTTCAGATCTAAACAACATAACGTAGAGCCAAAACAATCAACAGAACAAGGCGTAAGGCCGAGTCTCATCTCTAACACCTAAGTGCCTTGTATTCCCAGTTAAATAGATAGCTAAATAAATCCATAAACATACAATACGCAAACAAGAAAAGGATGGGCAGTATGCCCGACACGTCGAGAACGCCAAGGCGTGACCGAAAATATATACATTAAACCAAATATACGTAAAGTACGTATAACTAAATCAAACAGTACAATTAGGATGAATTGAACCTAGTACAAAGAGAAAGATAATGCAGGCGCATTAGCATAGATAGACCTGCGCGCAACATCTCATAAATCTAACTTCAAATATTTACAAGTCCTGAACAATAATTTAGACAAGATGTCCTCCATTACGCCGAAAATGCAATTTAGAATATAAAATAAATTACGGCCCTTAGTCGCCGTCCCCACCAAGCTCAGTCGGTGGTATAATTAGCGACTATTCAAAAGCGCGAACATTATATATACATTATTGTATCCACAGAGAGACGGGGCAAGGGAAGGAGGGGGTAAAACGATAGAACAAACATAACAGCAGAGAATGCGTCTGTCACGACCTAGAATATTCTAAGTCGTCCTACTAGCGGAAGTGATAGCTTCATCTGGCCGCGTGGAACCATCATCGTTTCCGGCCGGCCGCGGATCGAGTCCCGAGCAGACAGTTGGTTTGACGGCTCCGCGCAGTCAGTTGTGTCCGTTGGAGAGTGGAGGTCAGAGCTTGTGCTTCGGTGTTTGTGTTGTTGCTCATCAAGGGTGTCGGTGAGTGTTGACTCATTTGTATAGCGTTAAATTGTAACTTGTTACATCATTTGGAAACGCCCGTCCCACACCATTTGACCAACAAAACGACGAAACTCAGATTGGACCGCCACATTGCCAAAAAATGATATATTTTTTGTTCGATCGTTTGTGCTCTATTTGTGATTATATGTGCCCGGACATGAACATTTGTGCTGTGAAACTAGCCCTTTTAGATAATATTTAATGTGGCGGGCTAGCTCGAGCTCAAGCTAGCCAGTTTGCCAGTTTTCAGACTTTGTATTATGAAACGAGTGTTCCTCTTCCGAAGTTTGATCCGGAACATTTCAAATATGTAGCCTCCGTCGTTGTGTTTGACTTGATTCAAGAGGAAGATACTCTCAAGGATGGTATTATAACATATCGTATAACGTTTGAGTCGGATAAAAATACTCCTGAAACACTCAAGTTTTCTGCTTAATTATAAACCACAAAGTGCTTCACTAGAAACATTATATCAGTGTCGGCAGCATAAATGGACGAGGAACGACTCGACGATGCGCAGTATGCTTATCGATACGGAGGGGTTCTTGAGCCAAGAAGGTGTCCTCCTCATCAAGGAGCTGACCATCATACGTTCATAATCTCCTAAAGTGTTAAGCTAGAAGTTTCTACCTCCTTTCCAGATAGGTTTACTTTTGTCGTAGAGTAAGAAAAATGTGGATTAGGAAATTAACTACCCATCATCATGGATTTTCTTGGGAGAGTGGAGATAGACCCTTCTCCAAGCTAGGTTTGTTTATTAATTTTCATCTGAAGAGAGAAACATCATCTATGATAAAAACTAAAGGAACAGAGAAGGTAACTTGGCTTCGAAGTATCAATGACAACAACAACAAATACTGTTTTTTATGAGCTGGTCGATCTCAATTTTCCTTCATTAAGATCACTTAAAATCTTATGCAGTGTAGGAAAATGTTCCAGTCATTACAGTACCTTCTATAAGTGCGCAATAGAAAATCAGAACTCCTCTATGACTATTAAAAGTACTAAGCTTGATCAGATCAATGAGAACGTTTGTGATTTGGTCAAGACCGCTCTACAAAACAATACGAATTGTGTTGTAGCTTCTCTGCTTCAAATCATCGCGATGTTTAAATACATCGATTTGTCATGTGTTTGCGGTCAAGATTAGGTGGTTACAAAGGCCGTTACTTCTACTGAGACGATCGTCAATCCTAAACGTAAGGTTAAGGCTAACAAACAACTATAACTCCTTCAGGATTGATCCTAGACGTAGAAGGTCTTCAACATGAATATACAGACTGTTCTGTGGTTAAACGTGTTTATGTGACAACAGTGAGTGGTAATCTGTCATTGATGATGACTTTCAAGCCACCTTGCCTTTTTAAAGATCTTCTTCCAGCATATCAAGAACTGTGGTTAAAAACTTACCTTCATTCCTAATGGGAGGAAGGAGAACTGGGCTATGAAAAGACTGCTGCTCTACTGAATTCACTCACTCATGCCGTTGGAATCTGGAATGTTAAAAACTTACCTTCATTCCTAATGGGAGGAAGGAGAACTGGGCTATGAAGAGACTGCTGCTCTACTGAATTCACTCACTCATGCCGTTGGAATCTGGAATGTTAAAAACTTACCTTCATTCCTAATGGGAGGATGGAGAACTGGGCTATGAAGAGACTGCTGCTGTACTGAATTCACTCACTCATGCCGTTGGAATCTGGAATGTTAAATTCTTTTTCATTAAATCGTTGAGTGAACCTACACGTATTATGATCGATATGCTGAAGGAAAGATTCAATGGTTCGAGCCCCAAGCATTCTATAAAGCTGTACAGATTGTGTAAATGTGTGAAAAATGTATTTATCGCCTATCCTTAAGATTCGGTCAACTCTATCTCAAATCCTTCTTGGCTACTCATCATGTTTAACCTTATTTGTACTATGATTTTTATTATTTCAATGATTTTTGGAATACTTGTGTGTTGATCAATTAAAAAAAACTCAATCAATATAATTTTAATTTATTAAATATTAACAATCTTTTTTTGAACTTGGTTACAATATATTAGTCTTACAATCTAGAATCAAGATATGTTTACGAAGCACTAATTACTCATTTTCACAGTCTGGAGTAGTGATACAAGTTTAAACATTTCTCAGTGGTACATACAAAGTATTTACTTCCCTAGAGTAATGAAACCTTACTCAGTGGCTCATACAAAGTATTGGAGTTGTTATCCCTTGTTTGCGGCCTCGGGGGTAACTGGTCGATGTCTCAATGAAGTGTCGTCTCTGAGCGACGTTGTGTTCAGACACGTGTGGGTACGGGTAGGAAAAATGTCGGCGACTGTCCCGGCAACGGTAGTCACGGTGGGAGGTAAAGTAATGAGAGGATATTATACAATATTGCTCTTACTGATTTTTGACTATTTACTTTTCCTCCTTCGAAAAGGTGGTACACCCGGGTTTGGTAGCCCCTGTCCTTATCCAATGGGAGGAGATGGAGCTTCCTATTGGTACGTGAGAACGTGAGAGACAGTGGCCGCAAAACGAGCGCCTAGAAAGAGTTCTCATTGGCAATGAGTACAGTGGGGAACTCTTCATGGACGGTGCAGAGAACATGAAGTGTGGAGTGGCCCAAGCAGTAAGAGGGTGGTTGGTGTGGTCGGTGCAAGGGCGGAGATAAGGTGCAAGGGATGAACAGTGAGGCAAAACAGAGTATTGAGACATTACTCAGTGGTTCATACAAAGTATAGGAGTAATGGAACAGTCTCACAATCTGTAGTTTTGATCAAAGTTTAAATATTGTTCAGTGAAAGTTTATACCGTATTTATAAAAGTTTAAACCTTGATAAATATTGATCTTACTTCTGTTCACATTGCTCAGTGGTACGTACAAAGTATTTACTCCCCTGGAGTTGACAAACAAGCTCACGTACTCGGTGCATATACAAAGTATTTACGGTCTTACTTACTGGTACATATATCACGAGACATTCGATCAATCTTTAGGTATAGTCAGCGTAGTGATGTCATGGTAGCGTGTGTACTGAGCCTGGTATCTTATATATTTTATCATCGAGCACGTATAGCGTAGCCCGTTTAACCTTCTACGTGTATAGTGTCTGTTTGACCATTCTTATGAGCTATGCTCCTCTTAGTATTATCGTTTTGTTAGTTAAACAGTCACGTTAGTCGTCTGTACTGAGCAACTTTAAAGCGGTGTTTCTAACCCCCTTCTTTCACTTTAAGAGGTTCGCCTCCTCCCTGAACATCGAAAGAGAACAGTTTAGCTCTGAGCCCGCTGTACATACTTGGTAATTATCTTATTTATATACACTAGAAGGCAATTGGATATAATCAGACAACAGGCACCATTAATGCTCTTTCTTTCGTGAAAAATTAAATAGAGATTTTTGTTTGTTATTTATTAATCTTTCAATACAGCACATAGTTTTCCAGACATGTTCAATACCTTATCGTAGCACAGTGTATGATTAATTAGCACTAAAATGCACTCTAATATATATTAAATTACCTGTCTTTAATACTATGAGTATCGTTCCATCAGGTCATGCCACTAGGAGCGGTGTAGTCACCTAGTCACAGGTATCACACCAAATGTCCAGTATATCCTCTTGACCTCGTCAGTATTTGATGAGAATTAAGTAATACACAACGTAATAAAAAATGAAATAAATATTGTATAAATAGAATAAATTGATTTTAAAATATATTTCCTAAATTTCAAATTGATATTTAACACCAGAAATGTGCTAGAAAATAACTGAAAGACCAATCCAACATCTTAGCTCAGTCGGTAGAGCGTCTGTCTGCTGAAATAAGGGTTCCAGTTTCGTTTCTCGATGGCTGAGAAATGTAAATTTGGTGAAAATGTGGTGGGTCTGTTATAAGATTAAGGTTGTTTGTAGTAATCTGCGTACTGAACTAATCAGTCAGTCCAAAAAGTGCACCTTATGAAAAAGCAATAAAAACACCCCTAGATATCTGATCATTTCTGAGTGTATGCTTAAATTGGTGCCCCACAGTGCCATTTTGTTTTGTTCAATCGTTTGTTCTCCATTTGTGCTCATATGTGGCCGAACATGAACATTTGTGTTGTAAAACTTGACCTTTTAGAGAATACTTGTTGTGGCGGGCCAACTTGAGCTGTCCCTATTACGTAACATATAGAAACTATTGAGTTCAAGCAGGCCTGCCACATTTAATACTCCTAGAATGCCTAATATAGTATAAAACATTGTCATGTTCGGGCACATATGAGCACAAACGGAGCAAAATGCATAGTACAAATAGAATTTAATTACATTGATTTTTTTCAAAATGTACCAGCCAAGCTTTAACTCAGTTTTTTTACATAATACGAAATAGATTACTTATTATTATTTACGGTGACCTGGTGGTCTAGGGGTAAGGTGTCAGACTTCTATGCTGGTGGCCGGGGTTCAATCCTCGGTCCCGGCAAAGATTTGTCTGATTACCAAACCCTTCCTTCACCTCTGACAAGACATCTTGTGAATGTGGGGAATGCCAGGCCTCCGCCGTGGTTCGGATTCCACGTTAAACTGTAGGTCCTTCATTTCATCTCACAATCACCCTACCATTACACATTAGCGTAAGTGCGTATAGCCCGAACGGGTAGTAAGACGCGGTGCTAATAATAATAATAATAATAAAAATATTATTTAGCACCGCGTCTTACTACCCGTTTGGGTTACACGCTTAACTACTAAATACTCTAATAGGTTAGGAATTGTGAAGGTTGAATTTAGAGGAAGTGAACCTGAATTTGTGTGGAAGGAGATTGGAAAACCATTTAGGAAAAACCACCCACAGTTCACACGACTGAGATTCGAACCTCGATCTCCCCGTACTCGGCGGTCTATCTCAACACGACTAGCGAGTTAGCTAACATATGAGTACAAACAGAACTCACTCGAGTGTTGTGAATAGTATTCTGTTACATTGTGTTTTTCAATATGTGGCGGGCTAGCTTCAGATCAAGTTGACCCACCACATGGTCTAGTTTTACAGCACAAATGTTCATGTTCGTGCCGATATAAGCACAAATAGAGCACAAACAATTAAATAAAAAAAGTTTGCAATGTGGTAGGCCAGCTACGTCCGGTTTTGGAATTATGCTATAAAACCATTGCTCAACAATCTTTGAGATATTTAGTTTGGTTCGAGACTCAATGGGGTTGAAATTCCGTTAATTATCATTATTATTATTATTATTATTATTATTATTATTATTATTAGCACCGCGCCTTACTACCCGTTCGGGTTATACGCACTTACGCTAATGTGTAATGGTAGGGTGATTGTGAGATTAAATGGAGGACCTACAGTTTAACGTGGAGTCCGAACCACGGTGGAGGCCTAGCATTCCACACATTCTCAAGTAGTCTGCCATAGTACAGTAGGCGAGGTATGAGTGTTCGAGAGTTAACTGTAATTTGTGCCCAAGAGTCTAATAGCCCTAAACATATAATAATAGATTAATTAATAATAATATATAGAGACACCATAGCAAACAAGCTAGTTAGTTATCAATTCTTTTGAAATCCGGCCGGAACACGCCAGCGCTGGGAATATTTTTACTTTCGATTTGTAGTGCAACGTACTCGCTGATCTCACTTTTGTTACGAGCCATGGGAACAAGTTAGGAGGTGTAAGGTGAGACTGCTTGCCTAAACAAAGCCCGCATGGACAGAGTGGAGCAAGACATCTCCCACGCACACGGTAATATGGGCTCATGAAGAGAAAAATAAGTGCCAGAAGCACGCCCATAGCTCTCCCCTCGGAGTGGGACTATTTTCCTGCCCACGACTGTACAATCTTGTTCTTTCTGTCAGGATTATACAATCTTCTGAAACAAGTAGCAGCCTATTTTCCTTGCCACGACTGTACAATCTTGTTCTTATATCGTTTACTCTACTGGTATGATTATCTCACTCCATGAGTGTAAATATTTGGTTAGGTTAGGGGTAGTAAGACCAGGTGAAAGTAAAAGAAAACTAAAGTTACCCCTTCCATTGACCAGCCAACAAATTTAACTTTATATTATGTGTCAATATTGCCAGAACCCACGTCGTCGATAGCATAGCATAAGGTAATGTTTCTCAAAGTTTTGCTGATGGGGAACCACCGAACTGAAGTTAATGGCACTGGGGGACGACAAAGCCTAGGCAGCATTGAATGGGGTACTAGGGAAAATAGTGACGTTTCCCGTCGCTTTCCTCACCGAGCTAGAAGGTACTACCTCTAGGACACAGATAAGATAGACTCTCAGCACTACGGGAGTTCCGCTGCGGTTCTTGAGCCAGGTTGAGTCCATCTACACTGAGGTGCGCTAGTGTCAATGCTCAGTGATAAAATCACTTACAAATGGGATTTTTTATATTTATGTACTAATCACGCTAGTGGTTTTAGGGATTAGGAAGGTTATATTTAGATGAAATGTATCCTATTGGGGTGGATAGGAGCTGGAAAACCATTATGGGAAAAAAACCTCAATACACCCGACCAAGATTCGAACTTCGATCTCCCTGTAATCGTTAGTCTACTGTGAAAGTAGCGGCTTTGAGCTTGCGGTCACCGAGGCGGGTAAATAAATGTTCAGTTGTTAAACGACTCACTTTTAACTTGTCCGTAATAAAGGGACCGGTGTAATCGTAATGTGCGGCCTACGTAAGCTCTTTGTGAGGTAGGATTATATGAAGAGGGGGTCGGGTCGCTACCTGAACCTAGCTTTGTGGAAGCTGGCTGATTGACTCGAGAAATGAAGTGCAACCATGTTTAAAATGAGCTTTTTTTTTAAAAAAAAAACTCCCCCTTGATGGTGCCCGTATTGAATGACTCAAGTTCCCCCAAGGAGCGCCTCCATTTTAACCTGGAGGCCGTGGTGCTGGTGTACCCTTGTATGTGCTCTAGGATGATAGTTTCTACTCACAGATTGTTGGTACTCTGTCGGGTAATCACGCTAATGATATAAGGATGAGGAAGGTAGAATTTCAGAGGAAATGTACCTGAATGTGCGTGAGGAGAGAGTGGGGAACCATTTATTAAAGACCGGCCTCAACATATCTGACCAGGATTCAAACCCCAATACCTCGATCACCAGCAATCCAGTCCAACACACATGAAAGTGACGCGTTAGACTACGAGATCACCGATGCGGGTCAGGTAGGCTAGTTTTAGCCCCGTGTCTTGCAGTCGGTTTGGGTTGTACGCCTATGTATTAATTACTCTAATGAGCTAGGGATTGGGAGGTTACATTTAGAGTAAGTGTACCCGCATTTGCGTGGAGGGAAAGTGGAAAACCATTTAGGAAAAAACCACCCTCGGTACACCCAACTGGGATCGAGCCCAGGTATCCAAAGCCAAAATCGGCCGTCTAGTTTACTGCGAGAGTGACTCCTTAGACCATACGGCCACCGAAGATGGTCAGGTGTGGTTGGTTGATCATTATTTCTGGTACTCTCTTCATTATAATCATGTATTTCTTCCAGATGTCTTGATATTGCTATTTGTTATTCGTATTAGTCAGTTTTATATTACTAGATATTTCCTCCGCTCTAAAGAAAATATTACGTCATAATAACTTTGAGGATAAACTATGAGAAAATGTAACAGCATTCGCCTGAAGAATGTCAAACTTAGATGTTTGAAAACCAAACAAAAATCTAGGGGCATACAAACTTTACATATTTTCACCAACAATTCAAATAAACACTTTTACATCCAAACAAAGAGTTTACAAACTCATAAGGCTGGTCCCACGGTTAATGTTCTTGACTGTCTTTGGTTTGGTTCCAAATGGATGCATTGAGGTTGGTTTTTCCGTCCCTTTTAATTGACCTCCTGCTCCCCTGCCCCCTTCCCCGTGGACTAAGCTGTTTATAGCCTTGTGAATCAGTTGAAAACTCAGACCGGAGCTCTGAGATCGAAGGAAACTATTGAAAGCAGCCAAACGGACACGGTTCATACAATTTGACCTTCTTCACTAATTTACTGGTCTCCAAGGATTTTAAGGTTTCACTTGAGCCAAGGTTTCAAAAAGAGACTTAAAAGACATTGCCTAGCAATAGATTATTTCCACTGCGTCTTGGTATCCATCGTTTCTCCACTCTACTTGCCTCTTTCATCTTTTCGTCTAAACATCTTGTATTTATTCCTTAAAATCAACCTTCCTCAAATACTTATGACCCAAACCATTTAGGAAAAAAGTTTGAAATATTACTATGTACTCAACCTAGGTCGTATTTGGGGTAAAGTGCTCGCCTCTTGTCCCGATGTTCATTGGTTTGAACCCAGCCGGCGTCAACGGGTTTTCCTTGAGCGATAAAAATCCGTAGCACAATTTCCTTTGGAGGAGAAGTAGAGCTGTCGGTGTCATGTCAATTGTGGCTACAAAATAACTCTGAAAGGTATGTGGAAATACCTTTCTCAACAAAATTGGTAGACACTTTCGCTCTCGCTCATATAAATTCTCGTGTGATTATATAAAATCAGTTGGTTTAGAAAGTTCCCGTTAAATACCTCAAATAAATGAAAAATATGTAAAATGTATAACCATTTTCATAATAATCTATTTCATTTTCTTATAACATAACTGATTATGACCGATCAAGGTAATTTTGGTCACACTCAATATTATATGAAAGCGAAATTTGCGAGTTAAAAAACTCTAAGAGCGACTTTAAACGATGGTGTAATTTTCTTATGTGATCGACTGAAAATTTCCGTGAGATCGACTGGTTGATTTCGATCGACCAGTTGCCGACACCTGGGGCCTATTTGATAAAACTATGAGTCTACAATTTATTATTATTATTAGCACCGCGTCTTACTACCCGTTCGGGTTATACGCACTTACGCTAATGTGTAATGGTAGGGTGATTGTGAGATGAAATGAAGGACCTACAGTTTAACGTGGAATCTGAACCACGGTGGAGACCTGGCATTCCCCACATTCACAAGATGTCTTGTCAGAGGTGAAGGAAGGGATTCTACAATTTACACTTTACAAGTAATTACTTATTGGAGGTATTTAACGTGCACTTTCCGAACCGACTGATTATATCAGAATACAAGAATTTCTACGAGCGAGAGCGAAAGGGCCTACGAATTTTGCCGGAAAAGCTGTTTCCACTTATCCTCCAGGGCTCTTTTACAAGCCACAATCGACATGGGACCGACGGCTTTACTTCCACTACGAAGGAAGTTGTGCTACTGTTTATCGCTCAAGAAAAATCCGTTGATCCCAGTTGGGTTTGAACTCACGAACATCGGGACAAGAGGCGAGCACTCTATCCAAAGACCACCGAGGTCAAAAGTCTACAAGTAAATATTTTACAATTTGTAAATACTGTTTGAAGGATTTCACAAGAGAAATAGTTTGAACTGTAGATTCTAGAGCACTCGTAGAAAATATTTACAAGTCAGCTGTTTTATTTACAAGTGAACTATTAATATATTTAATTTAGCATCCATTGTTCTAGCAAAGAAATGTACACAAAACATTTTAAAATGATGTTGTGACAGTTGTAGTTGAATATTAAAATACCAGTCATTAAAAAAAATTAAGGAACATAAATACATTTTATTTGGAAATTCCTAAATTATATCCAAGAAATGAAATAAAATAAATTACGAAATGAGGAACATTATATTAATTTTAGTTATTTATGAGGTTCAATATTACTGTGGGGCACTTTAATCTCTCCTGAACTAACACAGTTGCTGATTAATTTTGTACAACCATAATGAGCTGTATCTTGTAATGGTTTCTAAGCTTGTATATTGTACACTTGTAGCTTTTTTAAAAAATGAAACATGGCTATCGTTTAACGCGTCAATCTCGTAATAAACCGGAATGTTGGTGACGGGGAGATCTGGGTTTGAATCTCTGACAGGTGCATTGGGTTATTTTCTCTAAATGGTTTCTCAGCCTCCCTCTAAGCGCACGGATACATTCTCTCTAAAATCACGCCTCCCTCATCTCTACTCGATTAGCTTGAACCTCCATTAACCTCTTGAACCACTTTGGAATTTTGAACTTTTTTTTCATGCCAAAGTTTTGTACTAGTTTTTTTACCACAAAGAAAAATTTTGTACCCGTACTAGTTTTGGATAGTTAACATATTAAATTGGTGACTCCAGGTTAATGCTCTTGTGCTATTTTTGAATATTGATAAAATAATAAAAAGGAGTCGTTGGAATACTAATTATATATTACTATATTATATACTATATAAAATACTAATACTAATATATATATATATATATATATTAATACCAAAGTGGTCACTTTAAGTTAATATTTTTGTACAACTTTTGTGTCCACTATTAATACATTTTTGGTGATTGAAGATATAATTTTTTTTAAATCATTTAAATAATCCTATTTTGCATGTATTAGTACAGATTTCAAAGATTTAACATGAAATATTGTTTTGTTTACAATTGAAAAATTGTATTTTACATATGTTGTGTAAATGGCTTTCCCAGGTCACTTTATATAGCCTATATTAGGCCTACTTATTGTTTAATTAACTCTTTGACACGAGTCTTAATTAAGTCAGGTGGACCATAAAACAATTATAACCAAAGGAATGATGAATGTGTTGGAACAATATGTTAAAACACGTTGTAGTGCGTGGATATTGTTTTTTTAGGTAATATTAAAAAGCAGTCGCACTTATTAAATATTTTTGTCCTGGTTTTTCTTAAAATTTCTAATCAGCATAAAGTATGTAAGACATCAAATTAAAATATCTATCTATAGGTACAAAATATTATGAAATTGCATATAAATTTGAGTATTGGTCATCAAGATAATGACCTATTAAAATACTAATATGGAGTAATCACTTTGATATGTTAACTATCCAAAACTAGTACGGCCATAAAACTTATTCTTTGTGATACAAAACTAGTACACAATTTTGGCATGAAAAAAAAGTTCAAAATTCCAAAGTGGTACAAAACGGTATAAAACTAGTACAAGGCTTTGGAATCAAAAAAAAGTTCAAAATTCCAAAGTGGTACTACAGGTTTATGGAGGTTTAGCTCACCCAATTTGGTGGCCGCATTGTCTAAGGCATCACTCTCGCAATAGACTAGACTGCCGATGACGGGGAGATCGAGGTTCAAATCTTAGTCGGGTGTAATGAGGGTGTTTTTCCCTAAATGGTTTTCAACTCTTTCTCCACGCAAATGCGGGTACACTTCCCAATTCCATCTTACTAATCCTTATCCTATTAGCGTGATTAGTATATCGGCGTACAGCCCGAACTGGTAGTAAGACGCGGTGCTAATATATATGACGTATATTAGTTGTGGCCAGCGACGACAGGCGAACATGAGGAATATGAAAAGTGTACGCAAAGGGCGTATCTTCCCACTGCAGTATTCCGTGTGTGAACGACGGTTCAGAAGCTTCACAACCAACAAAACAATCCTCTATTGTTTTAAAATGTTATGAAGTGAACCTTTTAAAAATTACTTTGTTTGTTTGATGAAAGCTATCTCTAAGTTTCTCAGCCTCTCCCTTGATATCAGAAGAAAAACATTTCAAATAAAACGTTGTATAAAATGAACTAAGTTGACCTTCTCACTAAAAAAAAAAGCACCTTATAAGTGTGTAATGAGGATGAACCCTTTGTCTACCCTGTAAGGTAACAAGCTTGCCTTGCATTATTTCACCATGGTGTAGCTTATATGATAGGGCCATAGTGTAATCAGTAAAGGTAAGACTGATGTACCTTGATTTTTATAGAAAGCCCATTTTCGGCCAACAAAATTGATTGAAAGTCACTAAAATTCGGCATTATATAAATATGTCTTATTTAATTTATTAGTTATGGAATAATGAAAGATGAGAATGGGAACCTCATCACCAATGAAACAACCTCAACAATTGTAAACAGAACTTTAGCAACTTAATAAACAACCCACCCGATAATCAAGACAACAACAACCAAATAATTTTCCAGCATGTCCAATCAATGGCCGATAAACCTACAATACAAGAAATAAAAGAGTCAATAAAACGTCTTAAGAAGGGCAAGGAACCTGGAATAGACCGTGCTCAGGCAGAAATGCTGAAAGCAGGAGAGGTGACACAACAATGAATTCATAAGCTGATATGTGATAACCCATATCATATGGGGAAAAGAAGACATCGCAAAAGAATGGACTGAAGCAATCGTATGTCCGATTTGGAAAAAGGGGGGACAAAATTCAAACTAAGAACTACATGGAAATATCACTATTGTGCACAACATACTATCAAACATATTGTTAAATAAATTGAACTCATATGTGAAGGAAATAATGTAAGTACTGGCGGGCTTCAGGACTCAGGAGCAACAAATCAACAACAGACCACATATACACATTGGCACCGATTTTAGAAAAAAGCCGGGAGTACAACAGAGACACGTGTTGTTTATTTAGAGATTTTAATATAGCTTATGACACCATAAACAGGAAGAAAATGTGGCAAACACTGGAGGAATATGGAATACCAAGGAAACTAATCAGGTTAACACAGTTGTGTGTGAGTGACTCAAATTGTAAAATGAGAATAGGAAATACAGTATCAGCGCCATTCCATGTCGAATCAGGAGTTAGACAAGGGGACATAATATCACCAACACTGTTCAACATAGCCCTTAACAAAGCTTTAAACAAAATTTCAAAAGGAAACACAGGATTCGATATAGGAAATAAAATTAGCATTCTAGCTTTTGTGGATGATATTGTACTGATTGGTAAAACCAAACAAGATTTGGCGGAAATGGGAGCTTAAGTAATGGAAGAAGCTGGCAAAGTTGGGCTTATATCGAATGAGAACCAAATTAAATGCATAACAGTTGCAAGACATAGAAACAATACACGGCACATACAAATAAACAACCTCAGGTTTGAAAGAGTCAGTAGTGTCAGCAACCTAGGAGTGAGCATCGACCAACATAATGATCTAGAACAATAAATATAAAAAATAATACAAACAAGTACAAAAACCAAACCCAGAATATATATAAAATATAATCTAAAAATTATCAGACTAATAGAAACGTAATATGGCAGTGAAACTTGAACGGTAAAAAGAGAGCAGCGAGGAGACCAATAACATTTGAAAATAAGGTGCTGAGGAAGATACTTGGACCAATAAGAGAAGGAATGAATGGAAGATTAGGAAGAATAAAGAGATCAAAGAATGGTACAAAGAAGCCGACATAACATCAGTCATTAGGAGCGGAAGACTAGCGTGGTTTGGTCATGTCCAAAGAAGAGGATGAAGCTGGATAAAGGATGTAAGTGAAGGAAGACCTGAAAGTAAACGACCACAGAGCAGACCAAGAAACAGAGGAAGAGATGATGTAAGAAAGGACCTGAATAGCTTAGGGGTGAAAGAGGCCAGTTAATCTAAAAGTTATCAAAAGCTTCCAATAATACTTTATTATGGATTCCCATACGATTTCTCTTTACGTTACTAATACAATTGACCAAGAATATAAATACAATAATTGTAATTTTTCTCCCTGCTATTGTGGTAACATGAGTTTCCAGTTTTTAAATAATTGACTTCTCACTCAAATCATACTTTACCTTTCAAGGTAAACTGAGTGTACCTGGGGTTACATTTTGGCATGAACTATATTTTAAAATAACAAACGACCTCCAAACGCGTCTCGACCCTCCAGAAGGCGGCCTCCTCAAGGAACGAACAGTTCCCGAAGTTAGACGTTTCGAATAGATTTTTTAAAAAAGTCCACAGATATTCACTAATAAACGTTTGATATGAATTAAGAAAAATAATTACATTTTATGACAAATTTAAAATTTTAATTTGAGAACATTAAAATGATATTTTAGTTTTATCTTTTATGGATTATTTTTTACCTTATTAAGATTTTTTTTAAATAATTTATATTTATAGATTACTTCACAATTATTCTCTAAGTTGTGTGACCTCAACAGCCACTCAATTTGAATATTTAATGGTTTATTAAAAGTGATAAAGTTAAAGTTGAAACCCATCTCAGCCCACGGATAGCTCGTAGTTTAGGAAATACAGCTCGAATCAGGAGTTGCATCGTAAAGAGTTTTTTTTATGGTCATCATTATGTAACAATTGAAGCGAGAACAGAAAAACAATCTTACCATATTGAAAAAAAAAATTATAAATTATTTTATAGTAAATTTTTTTTTTACTGATCCTAGCTACAGTCCAATTTTCATAGGAGGAGACTTGCAGGGGTTTTTTTGCAGCAAACATTGATAGTATTTAACTATTTTATAAGTGTTATTCTGTAGGTATAGATAAAATATATATCATAAGTGACCAACATAATCTACATATTATGAATATTTAAAAGTATATCTAGTATCGTTCCTAACTGTAAGATAAGGTTTTTCCTATCAAAATTGAACTGTAGCTATCGTTGAGGATGCTTAAAACCTCGCTTAATTGCGACTCTTGATCCGGGCGTAGTCGTTTGTCTAATAACCCGGTTAATCGGTCGTGAGATGGGCTCTTTAAGAACTAACCAACAGACACCTGAAGATGGGTCTGCTACCTTATACAGTCTACACTATCCGTGCTGTCATCCACAGATCAACTAAATACAAACTGTCGTTCCTCCAGTAATAGTAGGGTTTGATATTATCTGTGATCGAGCAGACCAGAGTTCAATAGCACCAACATTACCTCAACAAATTACCTCCACAACTCTTTCCGACTGAAATAGCACATAAAGAAAGATCTGAAGTAGTTTTAATTATTTTTTTTAAAAGCATCTTCTAAAGGGTCGGTATATTAAAATCATAATCTAAAGTGGTACATGGTGTACACAGACAACTATCGGTTTACGAACGAATTCCGTTCAGAGACGTTGTTTTTTATGTGTATCTAGTATTACTGAGCTTTTACGTTACGTATCATATACGTTAAGATGAGATTGAAGGAGACGCGAGGAAAGGCCAGTGTTTTTCAGTTTTTATGGCCAAACATTTTATTAGTCAAAATAACTCAATATTAGCCAGAATAAATCAAATATTGTTTCAGTACAAACACAGAGTTTAATTTTCTTCCCATGTTGATATCAACAGTTCCTGAATACCTGTCAAGAGAATGGTGGCATTATCTAACAAACTTATTAAACTAAGAGAAAAAGTTGTCATTAAATTCCAGAACATCCTTGAAAGAGATTCAAGACATTTTGATTTCACCACGTGAAGTAAATAATATTTTATGTTTGTCCTGGAGCAATACTTTATTTATTTTAGCAACAACAAAAAAATATTTTGCCATAAAAAAACTGCAAAAACGATGGATTTTTCTCGCGTCTTCCTTCAATCCCACCTTGAAGCCATGTAATACGTAACGTAAAATAATAGAATAAAACACAACATATCGGACTTGTTAATTTTAATCAAAAACATAAAGCTACCAAATAGAAATAAGAAAAAGAGCACTATCATAATACATGTAAAATTGTATTTACATTATGTATTCGACTTTTAGATGTTGTATGAATTATGACGTTCATAATAACGAGTGTCCATAAATCGAACGTTCGTACACCGATAGTTTCGTGTAACTTATTATGTTTAAAAGTTACATCGAGTCAGTATTTTAATCTTGTATTTTTTATAAGACTTAAAGCTACAGAAAAAAGTATAGGGACTTATAATAATAGTCAATAATTACACTAAAAAGTAAAAATCCTAGTACACAAAAACATAAAATATCACTCTCAAGTTAGCAGTTTTCAGTTTGAAAAAAAATAAAAAACAACAACATAGATTCAATTTCCAGGAAGATATAAATCTAAACAAACTGCAACAAATATTTAGCGACATCCGTGGCTTTTATACGGTTTCTGTTTTAAAAGAATGGGCGGTGTGGCAGTGGCGTGTCTTGTACGTGTTTCAGAGAATATGTACAAGCCCATTCACTTTGGACTTGTTTTGATGGGAAGAGGCAGGAAGTGTAAGCTAGGATGTCACACACACACAAAAACGAGTGAATACTTATCCAATGGTCAAGTGAAGACAATTAATCAAGAGCTAAAAGCTGATTCACAAATTTGGTTCCTTTGAAACATCGTCATGGGACGCCACTGCCAAAAGTGCAGTTATTGAAATAATTCTCAAAGACAAAGATACCTTTGTAGAGATTATGTTTATTTGTCATCTTGTCATGGCAAGCTATATTTATAATATAACAATACAAGAAAAACTCTTCGTTTGATCTAATGTTTAACATATTATGTTTAATATAATATAGATATGGATTGTTTGCAAATTCATGTGTTAAAAGTGCATGCGAACTACGTTGCAGGGTGAACACAAGTGTAAAAAAACAGTTACTACTGAAATATTAACTAACATCTTCACTTAATTAACTTCACAAAGATTCAAAACATAATAATATATAAATGTCCAGGACAATGTGTAAAAACTTCCTTGCTCTCAAGACAGAGAAATAACAATAGTTAACATTAATATTTTTAATAATAGCAATAAAAGCACCTTTGGTTTTGATAGACAATATTTATAACGTTATAGCAATACACAATATGAATATACACAAGATGAAATATGGCGACAATCCAAACTAATTACAATGAATATACCTTCAAGTTTATGAGCAATAACAATCTAAATAACAAGATTTCCCTTCTCTATAAAAAATAATGACACAACAATTAGGAAAAGTTCCTGTGATCGAAACTATCTCGTCTGACACCTTAGCGTGTATGTTTAAAGCTAAGGGTCCCGGGTTCGATTCCTGACATGGCCCAAAATATACCACTGGGGAAATGTGGACACAGTGATGAATTAACGGCCAAGGGGGCTGGTTGTTGTGTCCCCTCTATAGTTAAGTTAGTTAATAAGTCGTGTGCTGATAATAATCAGTCGGATCAGAAAGTACGCAGGTCTTGGACTGTCACTTTACCGGATAGTGTCGAGACCTTATTACTATCAGGCCCTACCAGAGTGGGGTGCAGGGGTTACATTGTACCCGGGGGGCTTAAAGGGGCCTGGGAATCTCCTGGGACCTCACAAAATGTTTGCATGCATCGAAGACTAGTATTCACATTTCCATTAGGCCTACTAGTACTATTACTAAATTATTAGAATTGGTAGATTATTTGTCTTATTTTTAAGATATAAAAGTACAATATTTTTTTTCGGATGGGATTGATTAATTCATTAATTTCTTCTTCTTTTTTAGACAGGATTAATAAAAAATGGAAGGGGGCCTGAAAAAACTTTGTCCCCCCCCCAGATAAGACTCCTCTCAGAGGCCCTGAGTTATGTTTCATGTTATCAATGTTATCAATGTTATCAATGTTGACCGCAAGCAAATATGTTTCACGTTTCTTTATGATAAGAGAAAGATGACGTAACTCAAGGACCCATCAGAGATTTTTCATAAAATAATTTATTCTACCAATTTTTTTTTTAAAACCTTTAAATAATAGAACATGCTTTAGGGTTTTATCAAAGAAAATGGTGAATTTTAAAAGTTTAACCTATACAAGCAAAGCAGTTAGAAATGTAGTTCTGTCCAATATTAAAACGCAAACTCCACACTTGGGCTGTTGCAAGTAGAACAACCTTGCTGACTAAATTAAGTTACATGGTCCATTATTAATATTTTTGAGATTATTAGCGTCCATTCTTGTAATCACACATACTGTATAAACATGTGATGTAATGCAACAGTTCTTAACCGGGGGACCACGAAAGGTTTTTTTGAGAGACCTCGAAATAATAATTAAAAATATTATTTGATTATTACTGGAATCATCAATTATCTTAAATTTTACGCTTTTAAAGAAAGAATTCGATGATCGTAAGAATGTAAGAACCTTACGATATTCCGGGGTAATGGAAGGGAGGGGAAGCACGGATAATATACATTATAAATAGTACAAATAATCCCCATCTGTTTACCATCGCCATTCAAAATTTGCTGCCCTTTGTTTTTACTTATTTGTGTGAAAAAGTTTTTTCCACAATAGTACATATTTAAAAGAAGCAGCGAAATCGACTCCGAATCGACTTCTGAATACGAATATCATTTAGTAATGCAATCGATACAAGAATAGACAAATTAGTGAAAAGTGTCCAACAGTAGAGGTCCCGTTAAATACATTTAGGTAAATTAATTTGTTTATATTTGTTATTATCATCAGTAAATAAAGCCAATATTTTAGAATAAATCTTAATGATTAATATGTTAGTAAAAACTAGGGGGCTGCGAAAATATTTTATGATATTTAGAGGGTCGCAAGTGATAAAAGATTAAGAACCATTGATGTAATGTAATAAGACATTTTATCGAAGGTGGTGTCTGCTATTTTATCACATATTTTATGAAACAAATATTTATATTTTATAAAAACTATGACAGTACAGTACCGCCCCAAAAAACCATCTTCTATCGGTGTTCATAAAATACTAAGAAACTAAGCACGAAGCTTACAAAGATCAAAATATTGCTGTGCTTGTAAATGTCCCTATCACAAGGTTAAGTCAGCTCGAATTAATCTCGCCTCCTACGCGCTTGTAACAAAGAGAGCTTTGGTGCCATGACGTCATAGAAATGACGCAACTGTTGGTGCTACGTATGCCAAACTTTGACCAGGAGTGACCTAGCTTCTGGCTCGAGCAGGGCTGTTGTTAAAATGCAACATAAGTACAGTAATTATCTGTTTACTCATGGCTGGCGCTTCGAAATGCCAACCAGTAGTCATTAGCTAGTTCAGGGGTGTTAAAAAGAGGGGTGTTTTGGGCGTCATCCTGATTGCGAACACGTGGGTACCTGGATAGGATTATCTGCTTTTGATATATGAGCAGTCCATATTGCTGACACGTGGGTACCTGGATAGGATTATC
>CABEEJ010007255.1:10638-32365 GCA_901482245.1 Timema douglasi | reverse complement strand
CAAACAATTCACAAAGCCGTACTGAACCAGTGCCATCCAGTATGTGCAGCCATCTAGTAGGGCCCCAGATGTGGAAAGGAAGTCAGGGAAAATCGAAGCGAGATATTGCCAAAAGCTCACACTTGATATTTGATATTCGTCGAGAAATGATGCTTCTCTACACGTCTGGGAGGAGTGCCCGACGCCATGGACCACACGTTCCCCCACCAATAGTTAAAAACTGCCCGGATACACGGAGTGCACACCCTGGGGCACACTCGCCCAAGTCCGCCCCACAGTCTGTGAATTCCGAGGAGCGAGCCCCAAACACTGTCTGTTTAATTATGGTCCAGGGTTTGAACCCCCATGCAGGCACGTCGCGGGAGGAGTGCCCGAGACTGTACTCTCCCCCTACCCAAAACCCTTGGGGCACACATTAAAATCAATTGGGCTAAGTCCATGAGCCACTGTGGTAGCTTCTGTCGGGGGGCATGGTCTCGGAGGGAGGGAAATCAACCGGATGTGAAAAGAAGATTAATTGACATCACAATCCACTGCTCACGGAAAATAACATCGGGGGGGCAAGGATGTAGGGGGAAGTAATTGTAAATAAACCAGATGTGTAAAGTAGGTTAATTGACATCACAATACACACTCTCGCTCATGGAAAATAGCCTAGAGGCTGTACCAGGTGGCCATACTAGCTACTCACGTATGTTTTCCCAGTACGAGAGTGGCATCTTTTTTTTAACGCATTGCAGTAGTGACGTCATCAATTTTAACAGTATCAAAGGAAATATGCAATGCTTAATGTTGCAAGCCCATTTGTGTTGAAATAAAGCCAGAAAAGTACTGTTATTTTCTCAAAATGCCATGGTAATCAATCCACGCTGAGTTGGAAGGGTTTAATGCTTGCTATGTTTTAATAACAACTCACTTTTCTCGTTGGGGTCTCCGCTCCCTAACCCCCAGTGAGTGTAAACTAATATAATTCCAGTGTTGTTTTGAACGTTTATTTATTTTTACAATTTTATGATTCTAGCTGTCCCATAAATGTGTCAGAAAATTTAAAAATTTGTTGAAAATGTGCAAAATTTACCTAAAATCAAAAAATCTAGCTCTGGTGCAAGCCGTTTTTTTTGATAGGTCTTACCGTTTAGCCACAAGAGGCCTCCAAAGAAAAGTCCGCACTGACTTTAAAGTTGATCCACCAATTTGATTTTTTTTTTTTAGGGTTTTAATTAAAATTTCTACTTTTGGGAATTTTCCCGACAGTTAATAGCTATCAGCTATAAGTTTGCCAAATTTCAAGTTTCTAGCTCATCTGGAATTGGGTAAACATTAATGTCAGTGAGTGAGTCAGTCAGTCATGTGGCTTTATAGTATAGTGATATGTTATTCCCAAAAGATTAGTTCAACTTATTTAAATATAACATTGTTCAGTGGCTTTACACAATTTTAACTGTAACAATCACGATAATTTCCAATTATCGTATTCCTTATAGGCATAATAATCAATTAAATCTATAACCGTGTGCATTAAAATGTTGCACTTGGGTCGATATGAACTCACCTAAGAATACTTGCACTTATTCTCCCAATTTCCATTTTTTCACTAGCCCACTCACATAATCTTCCATTAGTGATAATCTTAAATTTCCCTTCCTCTTGAAATAGTAACTTCTTAAGGTTTATTTTTAGTAGTTATATGATTAAACTTGAAATGCCAAGGAAATCACACAGAGTACAAGTACAAGATGGCTGCCCTAAGTGGGAACGTACTACGTTGTTTCCATCCTAATGATTCTGTTGAAACCCCATTCTTGGCATATAATAGTACAATTACGTGAAATGGAATCACAACAAAACTTGCGTTTGTAAACCAAAGCTTCTGGCATTGAGCGTGAATTCAATACTAAACAAAAATGCCATGTCTGTAATGTTATCCTCCCTACCTCAATTTTTCTCAGTGCACTACGTAGACCGGGATTAAAACCTTTACCTCTTCGTCATCGGCAATCCATGCTTGTGCAACTATTAACTGGGGTGGGTCACTTCCATTACATTTTAATTTATTTCCTTAAGGTAGGGGGAAGTTAAAGTCCGTATTTTTACAGTTTTTATAACAAAAGTAATTTGTGTCCATGATAAACAAAATATTTCTTTAGTAGCTACGTTTAATTTAATTTTCTACAGATGTTAATATCAACATTTGTTGAATATATTGTATGAGCATAGCGGCTTCTGACCAGAACTTTTGTCTTCATTTAATATGTTCTGTTCAAATGCCACCTTACTAATTTATTTTATCGTATGTTATTGCTGACCGAGATGGACATGGTACCCAGTTCAGTCCCCTGTATGTAGACTATTCGCTGCACTGATAGCACAGAGTACACCCAGGATACAACTCTGGAGGTTGTCTACACGCCGTACCCGCAACGAGATGATGTGATTATAGTGAATATTGAGGTGTGGGCCAGTGGGAGTCTTAACCTAACTGAAGCCTAACTATCCAAACCCTATGACCGTTGGGATCATTCCCTTTTTGGGAAAAATGCCCAAGATAGCAACCGGGAATCAATCCCGGGCCCCATAGGCTCGTAGCCAGTTGCGCTGACCACTACGCCATGGGGCTGGACCATACTCATGACAAATATTCAACGACTGTCGATATTTTATTTGGTTAGAAAAAAAATGCTATAAAATATTCAAAATATTGGAACTTAGCTCGATCTTCCGCCCACTATTTTTAATGCGTACTGAAATAACAACAAAACTGCACCTTATATTCTCGAATAAATGTAATTTAAAACCAAATATATGAAGGATTAAAAAAAACACACACGTGAAAAACCGCCAAGTTATTCCTGTCCCCATTTTTCATCTGGCGATTACAATCGTAACAGGGGAGAGTGAGGGGAGGGAAGGGGGGAAGAAAGAAAGCAGCAGTTTCCACGACACCGTGAAATATAATTCATATAAACGGTGCCATCACCCTTCGATGAGGCGCGTCGATTGTTGGCAACAGTCGGTGCCGTGTCCTCGTCGCATTCCTCGGGCGTCGGTTCGGGTGGCACCTGCGTCGTTGGAGGGGTTGAGGGCGTCTGACAGTTCTGCTGATGGATTGAGACACATGTCCACTCTGCGTGCCTCGAGGAAACAACATCTTGCACACAAAGATTGCTAGATACGAGGAGGGTTCCATTTTAGAGAAGATGTACCCGTGCTTGCGTAGAGGAAGATTGGGAAACCGTCTCAGTAGGTTACATACGTCCGGGATTATAGCTTCGACTTCACAGTCACCGGCAATCCAGTGTAACATAAATGTGACGCGTGAGACCATGTGGGGGCTCATATGTGTGTTCGATCATTTGAAAGGTTTTTAATTGGGTGTGGATGTGTTTATAAAAATAGCTTTAAGGATAGTAGGATTTTGGTAGAAATAAACTTTTAGAAAATAAAAATATTTATTATTGAAGTCAACATTGATAACATTTTACTACATTATTATTATTATTGGTAATATCAATCAAAAGTGACAGCTGTAAATCACATGATTTGATGTGTGAATGAGTGAACGTATATTTATCTTTCATATAAGGGCCTTTCTACGAAAATTGGACTGTAATTGCTGGGGAGAATGTGATTTTAGGTAACTACGAGGGGCATAGATAGAGAAGGACGTGGTGAAGTGGAACATTATGAAGAATTGATGGACACGAGAAAAGGGACAATGTTCCGGGGGATATTTTGAGAAATAGCTAACCTCACGTCGACCTTAATGGTCTTCAGGTAAAGTGCTCACCTCAGGACCCGATGATCGTGAGTTCAAACCCAGTTGGGATCGATGTATAGTTCTCGAGCGATAAAAATCTGTAGCACAACTTCCTTCGGAGGGGAATTAAGGCCGTCGGTCCTATTTCGATGGTGGCATGTAGAAGATCTCTGGAAGGTAGAATTGGTAGGCCATTTCGCTCTCGCTCATATAAATTATCGTGTAATCAATCGGCCAAGAAAGTGCACGTTAAAATCTCAAATAAATAAAAAAATAAAAAAGCTCATGGAAAAAGGAGAAAGGGAAATAATAAATGAGAGTGAATCTAAGTCATCTTACTGTATAAACGAACCACAAACAATTCGAATGAAATGTTCTCCACTGCTCTTTCCCTCTTGTCAATTCAAAGAGGGCTCAGAACAAGAGCCCACGTGACGTGTCTGATTCAAATGAAATAACCTGAAGCTGGAAACATACATTTAAAAAAATACTTAATTATATTTTTGCCAGTATAAATTAAATGTCGGTTCAGTAGAAATATTTAGTTTAATTTTCTACACATGTTGGTATCAACTGTTGTTGAATCTATCTTGAGCATTCCGTAATTTAGACAGGACTATTCCTCTTCATTTAAAATATTTTTTGTTGAAAGTCCACCGAGTCCAATACAGATATTCAAGATCTCTTGATATTGCCATGTGTAGAAAAGCCAATTAAATAATAGTGGATCGTTGCTGCGATGGTTGCAGATTATGGGAATAAAATATATACTAAACTTTTAATTGAGAAAATATCTATATAATAAGCCCTCATTCGACTTTAGTTTATAGTTAAAAGTTTACTCGTATAATTCTTTCAACTCTACATAGATATATTTATCTTTCAGTGTTTAATTTAAATTAAATAATATATTTTTCCCTTTCATGCCATGATGAGAACTTAAAAACGAACTCCCTCCCAGCCCTCTATCTATTTGTTACACCAAACCACTCAAGTAAGATTTGAGTTATTATTATTTTAAACCAAAGATAAATATTGTGTCTACCAATTTACAACTATACACAAATCACGGTTTCCATGGTGATGTAAACAAATAATTAAAAACATAAAATACCTAGGGAAATTGAGTTCCTGTTGGTGCTATTTTTGATGACATCCTGAACCACTAACCTTAAAATGAGTGGTCTTTATTCAAAATAAGTTCAATAATTTTCTAGTAATTTATGTTACCGGGAAAGAGCTTATCAAATTATTCATAAACGCAGAGGTAAACTATTTAAGGCTAAGGAGATGAAGGATAAAAATCAGCTATGAAAAAAAAAAGAATTTGGCTATCTTTAACTTAATATCATCAGTTTGTTTGATAAATATACAAATGATTGCTGTAATCTTTCTATTTATTGTACCATACTACTTAAGTAAGTGTTGGGTAGGTATTATTTGTAACCAAAATTAAAAGCTGAAAATTCTCTGGAAAAATCAGATTTTATTTGTAAACTATTATTTTCCCTGATATACTGGATCCCTAAACTTTAAAATGAGAGGTCGTTTGTTTAAATCGTTCCAGCCATTTCCTCGTAATTTATTTTACCGGACCCAGACTCATTAAATTATATAGAAGATATCTACCGAACCAATATTTTATTTATTTTAATTTTAATATTTGTTTCTATAAAAATTACAGATATCTTTACCTTATCTTTCTCTCCTTTAGACCCCTCTAACCCCCACCTTTAAGGTTTCACTTGAATGTGGGACTTTAATAATTTCAGCCGTGCAGGCAAATATGTCACACACAATTGTGATTTTCCCTTCAAAATCGTAATCATGCGTAGGTTGGAATGTTGTAAAGATAAATTTAATTTTATTATTATTATTATTATTATTATTATAGTATTGGAAAGCCAATCAAGAATAGGTATTTTCCCGATGAATGATAAATGTTTAGTAGAAAATAATCTGCCGTCAGCCATCTTTCCATACAATTACAATGTGTGGAAATAGAGAAAGGTTAATCAGTTAATAATATGATTGCTGTGATACATTTAATCAAACTAATAAATAGTTCAGTGTGTAGCCTGTTTATGTACTGAGCTATAGGTCCCGGGTTCAATTTCTGGCATGGCCTAAAAATTTATCATTGGTGAAATGTAGGTTTCTCTTTCACAAAGGTGCATTGACGGCTGGGGACTGGATGTTGTGCCTGTCCTAGTCTTAAGTTTGATTATAAGGCATATGAAGCTACAACAAGCCTAGCAAGCCGGTAGAAGAAAATATATGGCTTGAATAAAAGACTGACCCAAGCCACAGGCTGGAAACAGTGATATATGTAAACAATATATATATATTTAACATATTATTGTATAAAATACGCCACTAGATGGCATCGTTGTATTTCCTAGATCCTCGTTTTTCATTTAATGGACGCTTACATTCCGTCAAGCCATGTGATATTAGTATTGTGTAACTAGATGGCGTCGTTGTATTTCCTAGATCCTCGCTTTTCATTTAATGGACGCTTACATTCCGTCAAGACATGTGATATTAGTATTGTGTAACTAGATGGCGTCGTTGTATTTCCTAGATCCTCACTTTTCATTTAATGGACGCTTACACTCCGTCAAGCCATGTGATATTAGTATTGTGTAACTAGATGGCGTCGTTGTATTTCCTAGATCCTAGCCTTTCATTTAATGGACGCTTACACTCCGTCAAGACATGTGATATTAGTATTGTGTAAATGCCAAGTTTGTCAAAAAAATGCTCTATGTTTCCAAGGTGACCTTTCCTTTCCAAGATGTATCGATGACTTCCGGTATCGTCGTACAAGATTTCATCTGTTTTTGTGACAATAATATTTTTTGACGATCTGAAATAAGTGAGCTAATTTGGTCGGTCGAACCTTTGTCTTAAAACATTGCCTGGCATTTGTTCTGTTGCTAAAATCAATCAGAAACTGGTAAGTTTACATAGTTTCAAGTTTGAGTTCGTCGTAAGCAAGTGCAATCTAGATAAACATAAAAAAATGAACTTACATATACACACATTGTGTGTGTGTGTGTGAGAGAGAGAGAGAGAGAGAGAACGAGTTTTACTGCCCATATGCATATTTACACTAATAAAATATGGTCTAATAAGCTAGAATTCAATGGAAATATATCCGAAATTGTGTGTAGGGTGGGTGGAAACCCATTTAGAAAAAAAAACACTTCAGTACACCAGGCTGGGATTCAAGCCCTGACCTCCCAAATACAAGCTAACCAGATGAGTCTGAAGCCTTAGTGCACGTCTCCACAGATACGAATCGTTTAAAATATGGACTTTGTGTATTAAATTACATAGTTGGAGTTCTCATATCCTTATTTTAACACCTAAATTTATCCCATCATCACTGAATGAAGAGAATCCCTCTTTGGTTCGTGTCAAGTGTTATAGCTAATATCCCGGTTAATAGATAGTGAGACGGGCTATGATATAGTGTTGTATCTAATATATCTGTTAATTGATCGTGAGATAGTCTATGATACAGTGTTGTATCTAATATCCCGGTTAATCGACCGTGAGATGGGCTCTAATACATTGTTGTATCTAATATCCCGGCTAATCGACCGTGAGATGGGCTCTAATAAATTGTTGTATCTAATATCCCGGTTAATCGACCGTGAGATGGGCTCTTATACATTGTTGTATCTAATATCCCGGTTAATCGACCGTGAGATGGGCTCTAATACATTGGTGTATCTAATATCCCGATTAATCTACCGTGAGATGGGCTCTAATACATTGTTGTATCTAATATCCCGGTTAATCGACCGTGAGATGGGCTCTAATACATTGGTGTATCTAATATCCCGGTTAATCGACCGTGAGATGGGCTCTAATACATTGTTGTATCTAATATCCCGGTTAATCGACCGTGAGATGGGCTCTAATACATTGTTGTATCTAATATACCTGTTAATTGATCGTGAGATAGTCTATGATACAGTGTTGTATCTAATATCCCGGTTAATCGACCGTGAGATGGGCTCTAATACATTGGTGTATCTAATATTCCGATTAATCGACCGTGAGATGGGCTCTAATACATTGTTGTATCTAATATCCCGGCTAATCGACCGTGAGATGGGTTCTAATACATTGTTGTATCTAATATCCCGGTTAATCGACCATGAGATGGGCTCTAATACATTGTTGTATTTAATATCCCGGTTAATCGACCGTGAGATGGGCTCTAATACATTGGTGTATCTAGTATCCCGATTAATCGACCGTGAGATGGGCTCTAATACATTGTTATATCTAATATCCCGGTTAATCGACCGTGAGATGGGCTCTAATACATTGTTGTATCTAATATCCCAGTTAATAGACTGTGAGATGGGTTCTAATACATTGTTGTATCTAATATCATGGTTAATCGACCGTAAGATGGGTTCTAATACATTGTTGTATCTAATATCCCGGTTAATCGACAGGGAGACAGACTCTAAAGGCCGGTACATACATAATTATAAGCTAAGCTAAGTTATACTGTGCTGTCCTCTGCTTAAGACTTTGTCAGTTTGGTTTTACACTCATTGTTAAGCTATAGACCAATTTGTATAGAAAGAACAGTATATAATTTACCAACATTGGTTGGAAGCTACTAACATTTGACATTATATAAATATGTTTTATTTGATTGATTTATTATATATATTTCATCAAAGAAATTATAATAACGCGTTTAACACTACCTCCTTATGGATTTCTTGGTCATTTGTCTTTATATTATTAATTAAATGGACTTAAAATGTGATACAAATGTAATATTTTCATTTACACCATTGTGGCAACATGAGCTACAATAGTACAAATCTATACATTAAATGTATTAAATTTCCACGTTTAACTTATTAGAACCGATAATTATAAACCATAAACAAACTATTTGTTTGTAAACCTTATACAAAAAAGGGCAAACAAATATTTGTTTCAAATAAAAATTATCTATTATTTATACTCCAGCAAATGAACACGATTACCTTGGAACGTATGATCTGTGAGATATAATTGTAAAGATTATTTGACAGTGGCTAATTTGTATGAATATTTTTTTGAACTTCTTTATTCTTGTGTACAATTAGCTAAAAAGTGTTTGTGGCAGTGATTTATATTTATGATATATTTAATATTATGTTAATATACTTTCTAAATTTCATAGTACGTGTGTATCAAGAAAAGAAGTGGGCCCCTAACCTAGTTAAACCCTAAGATTGTTGTATTAACCTCTTGGCTAAGACTAGGTTTGGAAAAATTGGTGTTAATATATTACTAATACAAGACGTTATAAGATAAATGGGTTTTTAGTAGGAGAGATTTATTAGTTTAGATATTTTTTTATATTAACATAACTTATTTTAGTGGTTTAACTTTGTATTGAAACAATTTTAAATAGAATAGCTTTAGTTAAGAAATTGGTTCGCATTTTTTTTTTAATAATCTTTGTTACAGAGGTGCTTGTGTTGAATAAAGGATCTGCTGGATTCCTTCCACTCAAGTGCGATGTTCCTAAATTATCAACTAGATTGATCCAAATCAACGAGCAACGAGAGTAGTGTGAGATGGTGAGTAGGCCTATTAAAAAAATACTATTTTTTACATAATTTTTTCTTAGTAAGGAGTGTTTTGTCTATGGTTAGTAGTTCCCAGCATTTATAGTTCAGAACAGGGTTAAATGTGTTTCAACATAGCCTGGTTTTCTTCCTATTTACATAGTTTGTCAAGTAATTACAGAAATTATAAAAGGCTTCGGAGTAGTACGTAAACACATACTTAAGATAAACTGTGATTATAGCTCAAACACCACCAAACAGCTCTAGGCCTATTAATCACAAAAAAAACTGTTCGATAGTGTGTTTGTGGTATTAATACTACTTTCCGACATCATCTGTTTGTATGCTAAGCTCGAGCCTTCAAAATATATGTTGATGGGGGTTGGTGCGCAAACATCTCTACATCCAGCTTACAATTTTATATACAAAATAGTAAATAATAAATTATCTAATACCGTTAACTCAGTCAACAGAATACGGAAAACCTAATGACACTTAAATCATTATTGAAATTAATTTATAGCTAACAATTTAATTAAAACTATCCCTAGCTAAGTTCCGTATTGTTGATGCTTGAAAATTAGGGTGTGTTAGTTTTAAATACTTTAAAATAATACAAAAAGATAACTATTTCATATAATAATACAATATATTAACTTTACCTTTAATCAGTTGGTTAATAATAAATTAAACAATATAATGGTGCAAGGAAAAAATGTGTGTCATAGTATATTAAAATTTAAAGGTAGAAACACATGTTTGTGAATAGGCCTAAAATTTTAGCCAGTTGTTAAAATGTTGAAAAAATGACAAATTTTATTATAATTTTAAATAGTATTTATTGATTCTCTTTGGTTTTTATTTACTGGTATGAGGGATTAGAAAATTAGGTAACTTTATTTATTTTCTATATTAAAAAAAGGAGCTTATTAAGTATTGGTTTTGGCGTACCTCCCTCCTTATCGCATTTTTACTATAGAAATTATTTCAAAGGTTGATGTTATCTGTAGACATGTTTGATGAAGTAAGCTCTTACCTAAATATTGATTTCAGTTAATGTGAAGGGAACATTGATGAAGTTGAGACTCCTGGAAAGAAGAGGATCAGAAAACCAATTCCTGGTGTTTCAGAAAAAGCAGAAGATGAGTTTACAAGAGATTCAGTAGCTCAAGTTATCTATAGAATGTATAATCAAGGTTAGTTCCAGTGATCATTTACAAAACTCTTACTTGGATCTTGATCTCCCTTTTGACTTTATCTATAGATATAAGCTCATGTTCTTATTTTGAATGTTTGGCCCTCAACAGCAATAGATGTATAAATTGTACTATACAAACTATTGAACATGTTTACATTAACTGTAATTTGTATAATATTTTTTATCGAAGCGCAAACTACCCAATTATGTTCCTTTTATTGAGAATTCTCAGGAAACACGTGTCATTGTATACTGCCTTGTCGGCCAGCGGGAGACAGTGACATTTTGTGTATGGAACATCTCGCCGAGTATATGTGTTGAAAGCGTTAAACATGTTTGTGTAGGTCCAACTCTTGTATAAAATTGTCGCCCTTAGTTAACATCTGTACACCTTAACGCCTTGCTCCACATGAGTTGATGCTCTAATAGGATGACATGTTAATGTGTAACCTTAATAAGTCACAGGACCCTTGCACAAATACTAGTTTACAATCACCGCCAGCTACTCCCTTATTATCTGTTTGTTTTATTTTATGAGTGAGGCCAGTATGTGTGGACACACACACATGTTTTAGCTGTAGTAAGCATGTGGACCACTGCGAGAAGCTCATTAAAGAAAATTGGGACAGAGAGATGAAGATGGATGCGAATGACAGACCTTTAATAACCAACCTTGACGACGATTATGATGAAGATGAGTCCAACTCTGGCGATGATGTGAAAGAAGTTATTTTTACACCTCTAGACCAGTTCAGGGGGTATAGTAACTAGCTCCTAAATTTGCTAACATGGTTTTACAGGCATTAAATTATTATAAAAATCATTACCTTATCAAAACATTAAGTCAAGTTAATATCTTACACATCCAACATATTATGCTGTCTAACCATTAATAATATACACATGCTATAGTGAATATTCCAATCTGTGTTTTACTCTCTTCTGCTAAAGAAGGGGACTGAAGTACCTCAAAAATTACAAAATTATGCGTTTTGTTGTGCTTTAATTGGGGACTTTGAGGCCTACAGTTTCCTGGTAAGTGTGTAGCGCTTACCCTTCTATCCTAATTTCAATGTTCTACTTAATACACATATCCAAAAAAAAGTAATAGAATTGCATTTTTAAATAGTTTATTTTTAATAAAAAAATATATATTAAAATTGTCACTTTTATTATTATAACTTTTATGGTTTTCAAAACGTTGCTTGTCAAAAGTGACTGCTGCTAAACATTTGGTCTTTCAAATCATATGTTTTGGTGTAGAGATACATTTTGAAATCTAGTAACTTTTCCGGATTTTTTCAACTCTTCTTTCTACTGAAATCAGACTGTAAGCAATGGTTCCTCCGTTCACTCCAGAATTCAGTGTTGTTTCTTTCTGGTCTCTTCTAATGAAGCTTAGTTATGATGGCGTTCTCCAAAATGTCTTGTTTGGGTTCAGGTAATAGTACTGAGGAAGAGAATCTGAAGCTGTTAGCAGCTATTTTGGAAGATGGAGAAAATTTAGGAGGTGGAAGTTTGACTTATTCAATTAACGTTTTCATTTTAATATAAAAACATTTATTAAACATAAAACCTAAATAGAATATTACTAAAATAAACGTGAAACAAATTGAAAACAAAACTTCAACAATTCTTTAGTTATTTTCACCAAACCAGCACTGTGTCTGCTCAACACGGGGACAAAGTTGCGTTATGTGCATGCGCAACTTAAGATGGCTCGAGATGGAAGATGGAAAAATTGCCCGGCCAGCAATTGGAAAAAACATAGCGTGGCGTAGCAAGGCATAGCTTAGCTTTCTGTGTGAACCAGCACATTTAAATACATGGTCCGCTATCTTTCTAAAGAGTTAGCAGAGAAAATCTTAGCTTAGCGTTCTGTGTGAACCGGCCTTAATACAGTGTTGTATCCAAAAGTGTTGTATCATGGCCAGTTGAAGTAAATCTACTACTTAGCTAAAGCAATTATCTTAAAGGATGTGTTAATTTCCAAATACGCAAACTTTATTCTTATCTAATTATTTACCTATAAATGTTATTTTCTATCAAAACTATTAGATCACAAGCTAAATTACGAGATGCAAAGTCGCCGGTCACGAGTTCTGTAAAACTATTATTATTATTATTATTCTGATATAGCTCGGATCACTTGCCCCCCTCCCCCTTCTCCTCAAGACACCAACATCCAAGTCACTAATTACTCAAGGACCAGTCATTAGTGTAGTCTAGGCCTATCTGTCCTTGTCATCTCATGGACCCACGCTATCGTCTACTTTAAATATAAATATTCCCTCCTATTCCCCTTCTCACCGCCCCTTACGTAACAAAACTGTATAAAAATCAATCAAATAATCGAGGTGGGTGGCAAAGATCCACTTCGCTTAGACTTTTAACCTCATGAATTCGTTAATGTAGTCGTTCGTCTCAAGACCTGCTAGGTTGTAAACCCTCCTCCTCCTGTAATTAAGTCAACGTTGATTAAATATTTTAAAAATATACATAAGGGTATGAATGAACGATAACTAATGTTTTATGGTTTCTGAATAATAATTACTGTCCCCAGGATCTTTTTGGCACAGTATATTTAAGGTGGGCCACCTAACGGAGCACTTTTCAGACGTTTAGTAATCACACGTTCGTTAAGAAGTGGTTTTTTATTCTTTTTAAATATGTTTCAAGCCAAAATGAAGGTTAACGCTATAAACATGTGACAGTAGGATTAAAAACCTTACATCTTAAGTTTTATAATTTAATAAAAAGAAGAAATTAGCTCATTTTAAAGGACGTTTCAAACGAAATTTCTCAATTCTGAGGTCAAAATAAATGGTTAAAAACATAGAAATAAACTCTTCATCAATCTTAACAGGGTCACAACATTAAATTATTAAATGATTGAAGTTTGTTTTGACGATTGCTTCAGAACTGCCATTAACCTCACTATGAGGATATTTTCTTGTAAAGTAGGCGTGCTCTTAAATCGCTGCCCCCACATTCCACAACGGGGACTTATGTTGTGATCTGGTGGGGAAGCACTCCAGATACCTGAAGGTTAACTGCTCTCCAATGGAGATTTACGTAACAGCACGATTATCCTGGATGCAATTATTCATCGGTGATCCATAGGATGAAGTAGTTCATTATAGAGTCGCTGTTTTACACCTCGGTGGTGCGATAAACGGCTTGATAGAAAGGCGTGTTTGTACCCAAGTAAGGCCATGCGAATATCCTAATTAATGCAGCACTGATATAAAACGGTGGATGTGTTAATATGAAACAGACCACCTCAAAGTGGAATATTTACATCCTCCCAGAACCATGCTTCAAGCTCTCATTATGGCAAGCACAGTTTCATCTCAGCCTGTATCTTTCTTGTCCTCCAACAATGTTGACCTGCTTGTTTGTATGTTTCTGGTCAAGAGCTGTTAGTAGGCGAGAGAAGGAATGCCATACTGACCACAATTTGACCGAATAATGTTCGCCCGCGCTATGATGTTTCCACCATAAACTCAACTTATAAGTTTCTCTTTGCAAAAAAAAAAAAAAATGTTTCAAATCAACCCACAGTTCGAAGCGTCTACCACCAAAATGGCCAATCAAATTTCCAAAGTGGAAATGCTTAGATAAAAGAAACTATTATTTCTCTATATAAACTTAATAACACGAATAGTTTGAGTTTAGCATAGTAGAGCTATACCCAGTGTTACTTTAGCCACCATACCTCGTTCAGGATCAATAATCTTTGATTTCACTTGCAAGGCATGTTTTTATTGTTGTTGCGGTGGTATGCGTGATGCAGAGTCCCAAGGTAACCGCAAGAAAGTCCTGGGTAATTGCTCCTCCCACAAAACGCCAGATGGAACAAGGTCCTTGGACTGTCCAAAAGTTGGACCCCTCGGTCGAACGTGTCATTCTGATCGAATGTCTCTTTTTACCGCTCTCAATCCACTTGCTCGTGGCTCGAACCCCGACCTACCCGTCAACAGCAAAACTAAGCTTTGATTGTTATCTAGTCCGACACCTTAGCTCAATTGGTAGCCTATCTGTCTATTGAGCTAAGGGTCCCTTGTTCGATTCTTGCCATGGCCAAAAAATTTGTCATTGGTAAATTAATGTGGGTTTATCCTTACATAGTGATAAATTAACGGCCGGAGGCTGGCTGTTGTGTCTGTTCTCGTTAGTTCATATGTATTGTGCTGATATAATCAGGCGGGTCAGAAAATGCACTTTAAATACTTCAATTAAATAGTAAAAAAAGATATGGCTACTTAATAAACTACATTCCAAGTAGCAAAGGTAAAAATTACAATCATATATAGTTGTGGCTGACATTGATAACATTTATTATTTATTATTATTATTATTATTATTTTATAGTTATTGATAACATCTTTTAAAATTAACAGCTGCATATTACATCACTTGACGTATTAATACATGAATGTAAATAGTAGGTTTCTAAGCTGGTAAATAAGGTACTACCTTAGAAAATTGAGTTGTACAATACAATAAACATTCAAGGCCAGGAAACTACTACTAAAACAATTTTCATATAGTCATACGTAAAGTCATGTGATCTACTACTATCACTTTTGATATTTGCATATAAAATAACCGTTTTGATATAGTAAACATTTATCAATGTTTAACGGAAACTATGTGTTTTAAGGTAGGTTGTAAGTCGATCGAGAAAATCCGGTGTTTTTGCAGGTTCTATGGCATAACATTTTTTAAAACTAAAATAAATAAAATATTGCTCCAGTACAAACATAGAATATAATTTTCTTAACATGATGACCTCAAAACCTTTTTACTATCTTTCAAGGATGTCCTTTAACTTAATGACAAATTTTCTCTTCATTTAAAAAGTTTCTCATGCTCATGACAAATATTCCAACAACATGTATCAATATCAACATGTGAAGAAAATTAAACTCTTGGTTTCTACTTGAGAAATATTTTAATTATTTTAGCCAAAAAAAAGGTTTGTCATAAAAACTGCAAAAACACTGTACCTTTTCTCGTGATCCATTCCATCCCACCTTAAGACTAAGAAATATATGTCTGAACTTATTTCCCAAGAACATAACTTATTACGTCATAGCTTTGTGCATTATTCCAAAGAGATAGGCTAAATAAACAGTTAGTTCGTGGACATGGTATAGCTTTATTCGGTGTTGGCGGTGATCTCTATGTTATACTCTATGGACATAAACATACCCATTGCCAAGGAACAAAGCGTGACGCTCAAGTTTATCGTCTGGAGGAGGAGGGGGGGGCAAATTTAACCGTTTATTTCAATGTTTTTGTGCAAAAACATTTGTCTGATGAATTAAAGTGTTATTGTTTGAAAATAATGAAGTATTATACCACATTTACTCAAAGAAACATTTAGTTAAAGGATATTATACAATTCAGTTTTGCAAGTAATACTGTACAAATAAGAATACAATCTTTAATGTATTTAAATATGTAGCTATCATCCATGTTGTTTACAGTCTGACAGGACTACATTTATATTTAAAGTTGGCTATCAGCTTGTATATTGGTTTCAGAAACTATATTACGTTTAAAGTTCGATAACTATAAAGAAGCAAGCTAGCTAAAAACTGTAAAAGATAATTTAGGTTATAGGCGTGTAGGAAGTACGGTATCTACTAAACTCTGATTTTAGTAGGAATCCCAATCTGTAAGGCTTTATTTCGTACCAGAATACTATCATATATTAGTATTTTGGTAGGACAAACGGCCATTTAGAACGGAAGTAGAAATTCTCTTCCTGAAAGTATTTTATCCTATCTAAACACTACTATAGGGTAGTATTCTGGTATGAGATAAAGCCTTCCAAACGAGCTTCATTCAAAAATCATCGTATATATTAGCTTACATAAACTTATTTAAAGAAAAATTCACCAGTTTTGAACTTAGTAAACGTTTTGAAAAGCATAACAAACATATTTATTTCATTTAACTACTCACACAATGTTGTATCTCATATATTAAATCAAATTAAAGACCGATGTCAAATGCCACATTGCCTTGCATGTGTGTAAGAGAGAAAGAGATAAACTAAAGCTTCTTTCTCTCCTACATTATGGTATGCAGACAACAGCTCGAAAATTTTAGCCACAGATTTCCATCCAATTATATTATAAGGATCAATCGGTGTTGGTGACCTTCCGGTATTGGGGTAGGCTGTCGGAATTCTGTGCTGGGGGTCCGGGTTTCAATCCTCGGTCCCGGCACAGATTTATCCGATTGCCAAACCCTTCCTTCACCTCTGACAAGACGTGTGTTAATCACAGCTTGTGAAAGTGTGGAATATCAGGCCTACGCCGTGGTTCGGATTCCACGTTATAACTGTAGGTCCTCCATTTCATCTCACAATCACCCTACCATTACACATTAACGTAAGTGCGTATAACCCGAACTGGTAGTAAGACGTGGTGCTAAATTATAAGTTAACAAATTTATATTAGATTTTAGTTTTTATCTATCAAAGGATGGAAATGGAATGCTAACTTGCGGCGACAGGTATATTCCACCACTAGCCAGAGGCTGCGAGCTTCCATCATTAGGAACCAGCACTCCAAACAGTCTAACCCTCAGGGGTAATATACTTGTTGATTGCAGCTACAGCTGGTTCAAGGGAGGCCGCATCATTAGGAATGTGTGTCAAGTGTAATAACCACGTGTTGATATCATATTATTGATTGAGGAATTAATTATTTGGTTATTGAGTTTATCATAGTAAGTTATTAATATTATTATCGTAGTATTTAAGATATAGTTAAAGAACACAAGATTATACCAACGCACGATCAACAAACTAAATCAACCTAAAACAGAAACATAAAACATCCAGCCATGAAACTAAATATTATCTCAGTGATCTGTTTACAGGATAAACACCAGTCTCGATGATCATACGCTATAATCGCAAATATCATTTAGTCTTCTCCATTCAGGTCTGGGAGGTCAGGGTTTGAATCCCACCAGCCTATATGAAGGGTGTTTTATTCACTTAATAGTTTACCACTCTCCCTCCACGAAATATAACGGTATATTTCTCCTCAACTCCACTTTGTTCATATCCACACCAGTTGTATAATTCAACTCTTTAAGCTCGGACGGGTAGTAATATTCGGTGGAAACAAACTGGGGCACAACCATTCTCCTATACAACATTCTCCTATACAACATTCTCCTATACAACATTCTCCTATACAACGTTCTCCTATACAACGTTCTCCTATACAACGTTCTCCTATACAACATTCTCCTATACAACATTATCCTATACAACGTTCTCCTTATACAACATTCTCCTATACAACATTCTCCTATACAACATTCTCCTATACAACGTTCTCCTATACAACATTATCCTATACAACATTCTCCTATACAACGTTCTCCTATACAACGTTTTCCTATACAACGTTCTCCTATACAACATTCTCCAGCTCCCAAACTTTGATCTTCAAGTCTTGGAGATGTCTATGGGAGGTTCCTGCTAAGGTCTCATTTTGGAGATATCAATCTTGTTCGTCTTTCATTATTACGGTCACATTTCCATAGGGAGAATCTTATCTAACAGCTAGAACAGCTACCAGATATACTTTCATAGGAAGAACCTCATATTACAGCGGGAACAGTTACAATTTCTACTTTCATATATTCATAGGCCAAGACCTGAGATTTGCATCTGTCACTTTTGATGGATATTAACTATAAATAATTATACATTATATATTTTGTAAAAGCTTCTCAGTTTGTATATCGAAGTGTAGCTTCCCTTGAACCCAGGCGGAAGCTTATGTTGGTATTCAGGGCTTGTAGGAGCCAGACTATCAGTTCCATCACCGACCGAGAGAGGGCTAATTGTGTGGAATTACCCCCTCCTCCTCCTCCTCATGTTAATTAGGGAGACTACCAGGGAGTGGGTGGAGCACCCGGAGGAAGAACCACCGGACTTGATACTCACTATCCAGGACTATGTTTCTGATGTCTGCCCTGGGGGAGGGAGAGAAACTTAATGAGAGAGAAATTATAAATTGTACTCTCCGTTCTAGGGAAATATGAGCCCGCTCAACTATCACAGATGCGTCTAGCTAAGCTTATCTCAATTTTATTATGAATGGACTTATCTGACAGATAGGAAAATTATTAGATCCACCTTCATGTATTCATAAGTCAAGTTATGTATTTGCAAATGTCACTTTCAATAGATATTTTCAATGCATATAAAATAACAATAATATTATAGTAAAATATTATCAATGTTGACTGTAAGAAATATGTTTGTATTTTTTTAAAGTCTCCCCAAATGTCCACTCTTAATAAAAACATTGTATACAAAAAAATAATAATAATATATTATACACTATAGACTTTTATTTAGTCTTTCAATTACTAGAGTTACTAATAAACCAGGCCTGGCTTTTGATGGATTAAAAATAATCATAAATTGATCAAAAATGACATTAAAAATAACTTGCTAAAAGATTACTTATTGGAATCGAACACAAAAACTGTAATTGTATTAAGAGCAATCAAACTTGTTTCTAAAATTTATCCATGCGAATGAACTAAAAATTTTCAGAAATAGCATGTGCATAAAAGGATTAAAGCAATAGCTAACATAACCTAACCTAGCTAACCTAACAACCTATCCTTACCTAACTAACCCAACTTAGCTTAACTTAACCTAGCCTAACATAATATAACCTAACCTAATTAACATAACTTGACCGAACCAAACATGACCTAACCTAACTAACCTAATCTAACCTAAACATCTTAAATCTAAGAAATTAGGTGAACCTGCAAGAAAATGAGGCAAGACCTTGTAGAACTGGATAAAATAATTGATAACATATTCCAGGACTTTGAAAAAGAGCAGGACTTGAAAATATGTCTTAACGCATTAAGTTACGTGAATAAATTAGATTAGAATGTTTGTACTTAGGTATTAATATTATGAACATTGTGCATTGTATATACAATATATATATATATATATATATATATAATACATTGTATATACGAATAAAAATAATTATTGACAGATTAAATATCTTCAACTAAATTAAGTATAGCAATAGCCTACGTACTTAAAAGGAAAATGACTCTTATAATAATGTGGTCGTTTACAACATGACACATTCTAAAATATGACTTTAAGCTTATAAAAAAATAATATAATAAAAATGTAAATGAAATCTGCAAAATAATACACAAAGATAAATAGATCAAACATGTGATTTTTTAAATTGAAATTAAAATATATTTAAAATCAAATAAACTGTTTCACTTCGATAAACATGAGCATAGCTTTACAGACCCCTGCTAACCACCCCCTTAAACAGAATTAATTCCAGTTAGTCACAGAACTTCATCAGGAATGTGAGGTTTCCGACTACAGATTAAAAGACTTTACAAAGTGCAATTGAATCCTACATTATCTGGACAGTTCGACAACTATGTGGGGAGAAATAGTTTGAGATCTCATGAAATTACATCTATAAAAACTCTAAATGATGGGGTTTAGGTTTGGTTAGAATCCCGGTAAATAGGATTGGAAATAGTTTTTAGTTGTAATATTCACAATGTCTCCACATCCCCTTCCCCCATCCTTTTTACAAAATAATTCTGCTCTATGCCCTTAAATTTCACCGTCCTCACTATGTTCTTGAACTAGTGTAGGTTGTGAATAGCACACTGTGCTAGTAAGAAGCAAGAAACTAAACCTTTATATCAAAGTTGGGCAGTCATTTTTCTTTGTTTAAACGTTTGCATGAAATATTTTCTGTTTCAAATTTAAGTTTCCAGTATCACCTCACTAGGCTTCACTACGGCCCTATCTTAGAAGCTGCACCATTGTGGAAACAATACAGGAGAGTGTGACACCTTTCAGGGTGAACGAAGTATAATTACTAATTAAATAAGAATATCAAATCTCGATTGTATTATTATTATTATTAGTACCGCGTCTTACTACCCGTTCGGGTTATACGCACTCACGCTAATGTGTAATGGTAGGGTGATTGTGAGTATAAATCTTTGCCGGGACCGAGGATCGAACCCCGGCCGCCAGCATAGAAGTCTGACACCTTACCCCTAGACCGCCAGGTCACCAATCTCGATTGTAGAAAAAATGGAGGAATATATAAAAAATTAGGTCAACAAGAATTATAATGTGAGCAAGCAAAAATATTTGTTCAAAGCAAGACATTTACTTTACAGTACAGTTACAATAATTCATGCCTCCAACTCACATCAACTATATACAGGCGATGGGGCGCGGTAAGGGGGGAAGTGAAACAACAAATGGATACATGCCGAAACACATTACGGGAACTCTTCCTCCAGTTTGGTTCCAACAGACCACCACGGACAGAAAATGTATTTTTTAGTAATCAAAGTTGGCTACTCATCTTTTGTTGATTGCAATAATACCTGCCCACGTCTTTCGGGTCAAAGGTTAGGTAGGGTCGTGAGAACACATCATTCGGTCTGACCTGCAGAACATGTGTTGCTATAGTGCGGACAGTTGTATGAGAAATACATCACTCCGACTGTCTGACCTGCAGAACATGTGTTGCTATAGTGCGGACAGTTGTATGAGAAACACATCACTCCGACTGTCTGACCTGTAGAACATGTGTTGCTATAGTGCGGAGAGTTGTATAAGAAACACATCACTCTGACTCTCTAACCTGTAGAACATGTGTTGCTATAGTGCAGACAGTTGTATAAGAAACACATCACTCTGACTGTCTGACCTGCAGAACATGTGTTGCTATAGTGCAGACAGTTGTATAAGAAACACATCACTCTGACTGTCTGACCTGTAGAACATGTGTTGCTATAGTGCGGAGAGTTGTATAAGAAACACATCACTCTGACTGTATAACTTGCAGAACATGTGTTGCTATAGTGCAGACAGTTGTATAAGAAACACATCACTCTGACTGTATAACTTGCAGAACATGTGTTGCTATAGTGCAGACAGTTGTATAAGAAACACATCACTCCGACTCTCTAACCTGTAGAACATGTGTTGCTATAGTGCGGAGAGTTGTATAAGAAACACATCACTCTGACTGTATAACTTGCAGAACATGTGTTGCTATAGTGCAGACAGTTGTATAAGAAACACATCACTCTGACTGT
>CABEEJ010007254.1:4813-32367 GCA_901482245.1 Timema douglasi | reverse complement strand
TAAATCTTTGCCGGGACCGAGGATTGAACCCCGGCCGCCAGCACAGAAGTCCGACACCTTACCCCTAGACCGCCAGGTCACCTACCTCTTTAAAGCTTATTCTAATTTACATGATAGGTACCAGAATTTTGGCAAATTTTGATTCCAATTATTTGATTTTTGTGGTTTATTTTTTATAAACTTGAGGCTAATATAAAAATGAACTATGAAACCTGTGTATATATATATATTAACATATATATATATATAAACATATATATATATATATATATTAACAGAAATTAATTCTTTCACCGGCCACTAGATCGTAGCCTAGACTAAATGTTGCCATTTAACTTGGCTAAGTTTTCTGTAATGCGATGTTTTTCCTAAACATAACTTCCTGTGCTGTTGACCGATTGGCCTTTGTAAACCTGCCGGACAGTCAAAATGCACCAATGAAGTAATTTTAGCAAAACCTTAATAAAACAATAGAAAGATGAACAGAGCTTACGCTTACTTGCAAGTTTATGTATGAAAATATGTAAACAACGGCTATAAGCGCGGAAAAGGCCGCTTTCCGCCGTCGGGACATATGTTCCCCGTGAAACACGTTCTTGGGTGAAATGAGCCACAGGAACATGGAGATCCAATGCAGACCGATGACGAGGAACACCCAATATCCATAGAGCGTGGCGTAGACGGTGAGGACGGTGACTCTGGAGGCGACGGTCCCGAGTCTCCACAGGAACTGCGATATCACTCCGAGCCACGTGAGGACTAGACGATGGACGTTCTGCAGACGGACATTCTTGCTGAACGAGGCGAGCGCCCAACACACGCTGAACAGAGACAGAACGGTGGACACGATGTTCAAGTCGCTCAGCTCTCTAGGAGAGGTCTCTTGCCAGAGCAGATATAACTGAATGAGGAGCATCGGAGCGGCTTCGCAGAACGCGTGGAACAGTCTCAACATGCACAGATCTCTCACTTCATGTTTCACGTAACGAAGATCCACAGGGATAAAAAGTTTGAAATATCTCCACAGAATACCACACTGTATGAAATGTACAAACACCACAAGCCAACGAACGACGTGATGTCGGTTAGCCGATACTTTCTCATTGCCGTTCAGTTCTGCTTCGTTTTTTGAGTTTTCTTTGATAAATCTCTTAGTTTCACACGTCCTGAGGTACCAGTTTAACGATATTACTTGACTGAGTATTAGCGATGTCGAGACGAACGTCAGCGATACCGCGAACCAGACGTGTCGACCGCGTTCGAACAAGGCGTACGCCATAACAACGTCAAAAACTACATCACAGAAATAAGACGCTAGAGATATTATGTTGAAAAGAACATCACATAAAGGCAAAAATTCGTGGTGAGCCATATTAGATTTCACTTGACTGAGGTGTCTTGATTCGACATGTTCACCATGATTGGATTTATTTTAGAACATATCAATTGTGGGATTTGCTTTCAATTGGTAGAAAATATATCGAATTAGGTTTGAATGATTGGTTTTTTAATTCCATAATATCTGTACTATTTAGGAACCTTTGTGTTACGATTTCATACATATTTGAACATGTAGAAGGCCTATCCTTTGGAATGTCAGGAATGTGGGGCCGATACAAAAAAATATGTATTTATAACAATTCTCACATAGCATTGCAAAGTAAATCATCACCACAATAGTTGAGTAATATGTAGAGGTTTAAAAGATAGCCTACTTGTCAATATATTAACCATTTTACGAATAAACAGTTATATACACAACAAAATTTACGCCATTTTTAATAATTCTGTCAAATTATGTTGTGCGCTCTCTGCCAGAAAAAATTTAAAGTACGAAAATAGAAAATTTATTTCAATGATAGATAAGTTCAGTCTCATATTTATGAGCCTTTTTACTTTTGTCACATATGCATATGGTTAAATTACTTTTCTTAGTAGATAGATATAACATAATTATATTAAATAATAAAGACTGTCAGAATAGGGTTTCTTTATTTCATATCTTGAGTATCGCGATTAGTTGTCACCCACTCTTTTCTTACATTCTTCTCTAATAACTCCACCGCCAGTCGGGGAAGTAAAGACGTCGCTCCCTGTCAATTGGACACTGAAGGCACGTGAAAAATACCTCTCGCAGCAAAATTGTTTGGGTCTTCCACTCTTGTTAATAGAAATTCTCGTGTACTTATATAATTAGTCGGTTCAGAAAGGGCATGTAAATTACCCATACAAATTTTAAAATAATACAATTTGAGAATATTTTTCTTGAAGACCAAATCAAAATGGGGTCGCACATCTATGTAGTATTACTATGGGCTTTACGCGAAGGCTATTTACATATTGCTATAGTTAATAATATTGTAGTTTATTGTGTATAATTTGTTTGTATTTTAAAAGGCATACAAGTTTTTCTATTATTTACTGACTATAAATTTAGATGAAATAAACTTTGTTTAAAAAAAATATAATTAGCTGGTTCTCTAGAACATTGAATATATAATAAAATTAACGTATCTAATTAACAGTGACATATTCTCTGGGTATGCTAGTCCTGCGCCGCATTCCCATAATAATATGGACAAGTTTTTTTGTTTAATTCAATGCTGTTTGGGTGAACTGTGTAAACAATAATGTTTAGTTTATTAATAAATATACATCTAATGAATTATTAATTTTAAAACAAATACTGGTTCAGATTCTAAAAATACTGTGTTTTAAGTAATTCTTCTTCCAAAAGGTTATATTTTGCACAATAGGAAACCAAGGGGTTGCTACTTAAAAACGCAAGGCAAGTTAGGGAGGCTGACCTTACCCAATGTCTAAGGGGTGGCAAAACATTCCTTTCCACTCGCCCATAAGTAAATGGCCAATGAGCTCGTTTTCACAACCCAGCTCATGCTGTTCCTGTGAAGCAAGCTAATCATTGTCAACTATTGAAAAAAGATTCACGATCACAATGTTTATTTATTAAGCTAATTTAGTATAGTTTAAGTAAAAATACATAAAATAAATATATAATAATTTATAAAATAATAGTTAGTATACGTAACAAGCTTTAAATTATCCACTAATTAAATACATTGATTTATGTTTAGGTATTCTAGTCGCATGTATTATCTTGTATTTGGCACACATATTTAACCATTCTTTCAAATTTAGGCATTTCAGCACTGATAGTTGGGAAGGNGGGGGGGGGGAGTTCTTGTTTTTCTTTAGTAGAAATGATCGTGAGGTTTAATAGTGTTAGTGTTCTTTTTGTTTTACATTAACGACTTATTAGTCATTGTGATTTTATATAACTATACATCAAAGAATCCCAAAAGTCAGGAGTGTGATTTCACTATTTCAAGATGATTTAGAAGGAAAAGATAAGATAAAATATATTTTATTTAATCAGTGGTGCGCCCAGCCATTTACTTTGGTGGAGGAATTCAATCAAGACTGTAGCAAGAAAGACATTTTGATGGAGAGAGCGTGTTTGGGGTGGCACAGCCTCCTAAGCCCTCAAGGCCGAGAATTTTTATAAATATTAAATACTTTTATAAATCATTTGGAGTAGTTTTATAGTAATTAAGAGATTTAAATAACACAAATGGTATCAATGCTATTATTTATGATTTTTTCAATTGTTAATTTTGTGTGTGACGGTGAACATTTTAAATATTAGGCTTAAGTAGAAGCCTGGTCTCAAAATGTAACCTATACTTTCGACACATCTTTAATGCTAAATATTTTAGTTATACTTGATGTTATTTAAATTTCTATTAACAATATTTGTGGCGTTGGGGGAAGGGGGTAAAATAACCTGTTTGCCCCTCTCCCCCTTGGGTGCACCACTACCTACACCAAAAGATGTGTAAATATCTTAGCAATTAACCAATGACGTAGTGATAGTATTAATAATCCGAGATAATCTCTCCTATGTTAGTCAGTTTACGCAACTAAATAGCTTCTGGAGCAAAAACTATAAAGTTGGGAGACTCGTTTGTTTCCAAGCAGCATTATGTGAGATAAGTTAGGCTTTATAAAATAGTTTTAATTCCAACGTGAGTTGGACCATCCACCTGATTTCCCTCTCACCAAGATCTGATGGACGCTTGATCGATGTATCACTTAATTTTACTCTTATTATGATTGTTTGCTTTGAGTATTGCTGTGTGCTTTTAATTACACCGGGCTAATTGAATAGGATCTGTCTCTCTTATGTATTCAGAAATATGCCCATACCACTCTTAGCCCCGACATAACACTGAGATCCCGGACCGTACCTTTTTGATAACTTTAATGTAATGTCATTTAGTAACCGTCTTGAGGAGGTTACGAGTTGTTTACCTTTTGATCTAGTTGACTCCGTTGTTGGACGGAGAAGTGCGCTTCACGCAGAATTGAATGTTTGTATCACTCTATTATTGTTTTTGATTCAATAAAATTTATTATGTTCAACCAGGTAACTCTTTTACCTGATTTACTGCCTCTCTCACCTTATAGATATTAAGGGGGGGGGGGGTTGCAAAATGGTAGCAGAGCATGGTTACNGGGGGGGGATTGCAATATTTACTTAAATTTCTAACCATGTAGATATCATTACAATGTGGTCTAGTGGTCATAGGTTCTGGCTACGGACACAAAGGTCGCGGGTTTGATTCTCAGCGCGTATAGATTATCTGGGAAGCAGTGGGTCTGAAACGGGTTAGATTACGCTTAGTGGATACATAAGGAGCTACTTGAATAAAGTAGTGGCTCCGGTATAGAAAGCCGAGATTAATGGCTGGAGTCATTGTTGTGCTGACCACATGACACACTATATCCGCACGAGTTGGCATTAATTCGCCAAACAGTTTGGTATCCCCTCGGTAGGTATAGCCTGAATGTAGGCTGACACCATGGAGTTACTTTTATTACACTTTGAGTGGATGGTAATCATCGTTGTGGATAAATAAAAGGATAGAATATGGGAGTGGAAAGGGGGGCAGAGGGGTGTCCAAATTTTCTAAGATAGCATACAGTTAAAGGGAAATAATAAATGTTTGAGAACCACTGTTCTATATGAATAAATCTTCAAATATATCCCTTGACGTTCTTGGACAACGGTGGTTGAGGGTCCTCAGCCCCCAAATCTCAGTTGCAACTTTTAGAATACAGCATACCTATAAATTTTTCTCAGAATACGCAACTGCTAATTAATATTTTAGTTATGATAATCTTATTAAAAAAAAGTGTAATTTTATAGCTTTTACGATTTGAATTTGGCTTTCTATAAATACTAAATCGGATATGAATTCTTATTCTCTGTGGATTGGTTGGCAGAACTGTCCATCTCCATTTATCGCTCTCCACTACAATTCTTTTCAATGGGGAGTAAGCATTTAGATTTATATCTTGGGATTATCTAATTTATGTATTGGGGTCTTGATCATTGTCATGCGTTCCTTTCAGGAGTTTTACCTTCAACGATATTTACCATGGATGGGCAGTGCCTGTACAGATGCCCAATCCATCAATTTCTTCGTTCTATGATGGCTCTTAACAAGATTATATTCGCTTCGATCCTATTAAAGACGTGTTTTTTTGTAATTTTTTTCTGTTGATGGGATATTTATGACTCTTCTCCATCACCATGCTTCAAAGGCTTCCAGCCTTTTTTTTTTCTTTGGTTCCCCAATCATCTAGGTCTCTGAGCCTTAAAGATCCATGATCTAAGCAAAACATTTACATAAGGTTTTCTGACTTTTAAACTCATACTGTATGATGCTTACAATTTTTTTTACCATGTGCCACCTTTTTTGTATGCAATTTTGAATTTTATCTGTTTAAAGCTTCTATCATCCTTGGTATTCAGCTACCTGGACCTAAGTACATAATTGAAGCTTTACGTTCTCAATCGCTTTGTTTTGGTTGTATTTGGCATCTTGCTACACATCAGTATCAGTTGTATTGATTTTCATTTTATACGTTTCTATGAAGATTTTTGTCATGTCTTAAAGGGATTTTTGCAGAATTTCATCTATCATCTACAACTCTTCGCGTCCGTATTCTTTCTCTATCCAATTATATTCTAAAAATACGTTTTTTTCATTTATTTATAAAATATTCATTTTATATAATATTGAATAGTAATGGAGAGAAGGGTTGCATCCTTGTTGTACTCCCTTTTATCCTTGTGATAATTTTTCTTTACTGTCTTTTGGACAAATTGATATTTCTTAAGATTCTGTTTAATTTTGTTTGAAATTCTATCGCTTACGGTTTTGATTAAAAACTTGGAAGCATGATAAAATAAGCTCAGTGTATGATAATCTTTGCATTTTTCTGAATAATGTTATAGTAACATTTATCTTTCATATGTTGGCTTAAAATTATTAGATTATATCGTTATAGGGGATGTGGAGTTCTTCTGTCTGCAGTAACTGGTGGAAAACTAAATAAACAAATTATTATTAATCTGTGATTTCAACTATAAGCTTATTGTGAAATTTATGTGTTTAGTTGTAACTGGTATTATCTGTTGGTGTTTTATTCTACTAGAACGTGAGTGCATAACTATAACATAACAGAATTAATCTAGGAACATTATTTAAGTTATTTACATTCCGAAGCACTGTTGACTGACTTAATTTGATTGAAACTTTGTTTTAAACACGATACCGCTCTTTCTTTTATATACACCTAATACATTTCTGTACACTTTTTTCACTCTTCTAAATGTTAGAACTAATTGGTTTCAATCCACGCCAATACTTGGATGTTCAGATATACAGGAGCCAATTGGCTCTTTTTACGAACCAAATGAACCAATCATTCAATATATTATTTGGTAATTTTATTCCAAAGTTATCACAATAGGCTACTAGTCTATATAGGGTTGCAACAATATCAAAAAATCATTAAAACTTTGCTATATTTTAATATAAAGATAAGGTTCAAGCATTGTTAACTTTTTTATGCTTACTTAAAGAATGACTAGTTTCGTGGTGGCTACAAACCGGGAAAAACCTGGAGAAGTCGGGCAATTTTTGGATGACAGGGAAATATCAGGAAATTTAACAAAAAATAAGGAAAAGTCTGGGAATTAAAAAATGTCTAAAATATCCCATTAATTTCGCAACTAAACATTAAAACAAAAGTTAATAATACCTAAATAAAATAACATTTTAATGTTTAAAATAACTGATAACTGTTTGTTTAGGTGATTGTAACAATACTGATTTGGAACCCTCTTATATTAGTTTTGGATGAAGTGCATTTTCTTAAGTATTGTGCGTATAATATCTTTTTAATACTTTATCCATGGAGAATCGTGCGCTTTTCAGAACTGATGTCAATAGATTACACCATAAGACTTAGTTTTTCTTTCAAAATCAACTCTGTAGTATACCAAAAAAAGCAAGCGACGCTAGCTCCCTTTACCCAATAGGAATCTATCCTTCACATCATCTGTTGCCAGGACTCTTTCTATTAGTTGGTTTTGACATTGTTGACAAGGGGTCCAAGAGGCAAGGGGTAGGTCATATATAAGCCACTTGTGCGTATGAAAATATAGAGAAGTCACATAAATCTCAAAACACGGAACGTGTAATGTTAGAGAAATAATCTGTAGTTCAACTAAACTGTGTCATATAAACTTATATCTTCAGTGCAGAGGATAAAATCACTTTAATAAACCGTGTGCAACATTAAAGGTCTTATTTATTCAATTAAAATATCAGATTGTAAAACTGTATCATAATAATTGGCGCTCGATCACGGGGCTATAAAAACCAATTATATCATAATAATACCGTACCGCTTTAATTAGTTCTCAATCACGGCGCAATTATCAGATAACTAAACGGTATCACTTCAACCGGCGCCCATTGCGGGTGCGTGACATTTTAATTGGCACCCAACGTGGACCCATTAAATCCATAACACAAGGTACAAACTTTTTTAATCTACGATCACTGAATCAAACAAGTCATCTTCCACCATTAAAACTGGGAAAAAGTAGTCGGGGAAAATTGAAAAATGTTGTCTAGAAAACCTGAAAAAGTCAAGGAATTTTGTAAAATATGTTTTGTAGCCATCCCGAATTTCATTTTTTTTACTGTGCGAAAAATATTTCTGCTGGCAATAAAAAGGCTCAAAGTAGGGTCCACTCTAACAAGTAGGATATAACCAAGGTTGGCATTTTTCTCCAAACAAAATTAAAGAATAGATATTTATTGGGTATTTTGGAAAATAAATAAATGATTGTATTTAGACTATTATGTCCACACCCGAAAAAACCAGACTTTTTTTATCTGTAAAAAACAACAAGCTTTAAGTAAAGGTTGTTTTTAAGCGAAATGAAGCTGACGAACAAAGCCGTCTTATAATACTCTGTTCCTGAAACACTCTGTTACACGATTTCATGACCTCACAATAGTCACTTTATATGAAAACAGAAACTTAAACTGTATATAATACTTTGTATCTGTAAAACCCGAGGAATTTCGATCTAATACAATGGTGGCAGTCCTGGGATCTTAGAGATCAGCAATTTGTATTATAATGTTGGCTACAGTAGGTCCACATGGATGTCCGGACAGCGTTTGTTCTGAGTCAGTAAAGTAGGCAAGGTACAACTTGAACTTAACTAAAGTTGATGGTTTCAGAGTTGGGAGTCAGTAAAGTAGGCAAGGTATAACTTGAACAAACTAAAGTTGATGGTTTCAGAGTCATGTTCGGCCAGAGTGGACTCGGCTCAACTGCGTCGTTCGGAGCTGCGACCACCACACCGCCAACAGCAAACCCCATGAAGGATTTTGAAGTGACGTCACCACCCGACGACTCTATCTCGTCGTTGGCGTTCAGTCCCGCAACGATTCCCCAGAACTTCCTGATTGCGGGGAGTTGGGATAACAATGTAAGCGGTCCTCTCGCCGGCTGTTTTCTAGGATTGTACAATCTCCAACAGCCAACACACTGGCTCTAGAGCGTACTTGAAACATGTGACGAGATGGTTGCTGGTAACACAGAACTACATCACCATGAAGTCAACCATGCCATTGTTCCAATCACGGGTCCATTGCACCATGAACTCCCCTCCTGTTACAGGTGCGCTGCTGGGAAGTGGAACAGACGGGGAAAACTATCCCCAAGTCTATGCAGACCATGCAAGGGCCCGTGCTGGACGTCTGTTGGAGCGACGTGAGTGGGACCCTTACACACTTAACCTTGGCTTTCACCACACTTTGGAGGATACACACTTAGGGTTGCATTGCAGGGAGAAAGTTGCGGGTATCATCTACAGCTGTGAGACAGGTGTCGCGACCGACCTAATCTTTGCTAACAGGTGTCGCGACCGACCTAATCTCTTTGCTAACAGGTGTCGCGACCGACCTAATCTCTTTGCTAACAGGTGTCGCGACCGACCTAATTCTCTTTGCTAACAGATGTCGCGACCGACCTAATCTCTTTGCTAACAGATGTCGCGACCGACCTAATCTCTTTGCTAACAGATGTCTAGCTACTTGTTTCTGAGATACTTGTATAAATATTTAAAACAATCTATTACACCGTGTTACCAGGACGGCACCAAAGTGTTTATGGCGTCTTGTGACAAGATGGTGAAGTGCTGGGACCTTGGCAGTAATCAGACCGTGCAGGTCGCTCAGCATGACGCACCCGTCAAGACGTGTCATTGGGTGAAAGGACCGGCATACTCGTGTCTCATGACTGGCTCGTGGGACAAGACGCTCAAGGTGTGGGACTACTCAGAACTATTTGTAATGATGGCTACTGCATGGATCTTCGATAAACACTCAAACTGATAAAAACTGGTTTCATTCAAACTTTGGTTGAATTCATGTCAGACTCGTGACACACGCCCTAAACTTTGTGGCCTGCTCTTCAGGATGTTGTAATTATATTAACGACCTGACATTGAAATATTGGTGTGTTTGTGTGTTCCAGTTTTGGGACACGCGCAGCCCCGCGCCAATGATGACCATCAACCTACCAGAGAGAGTGTACTGCGCTGACGTGGTAACCGAACAAACAGCTTAATAGGACACGCAATTATTGACTGATGAACTCTCTCCCTCCCTCCTGAGGAGTTCAGATGTAATGAAACCTTGGTCCAGTGGCAGCAGTGTATTGTCTTCCCCCTGCCGAGTACAATACTCTGATTGTTTGATTAGATTTAATCTATTTTTATAGCGAATAAGGAACAAAATTTATCAAAACACGATGAGTCGTTCTATTTAATTAGAAAATGTAGTTGATTATCGTCATTAATAACTGGAACAACAAAATAACTCTCGATAATAAATCTAAATTAACAGATTTAAATTTTGAAGTCTTAGTAAAACCTTTTACTCTTCTCGCTTCTGAGGAATAATTCTATATTGTAGGAATACAGGGGCAGACACAACGTGACTCTCTTGATGACGCTGCTGCCACTGGACAAAGAGGTGAGGGGGTGATTGCCGTCCCGTCCCTTGTGCTCTTGGAACTCTGTAATAATAGGAAGTGACGGGAACATGTAAAGACAGGTGTAACTGTCACAATATGACACGCGCACTCTGTGAGGTCCCCAAGTTACACTTGATTGGCCGGAGGGAGGTCTCCTGCCCACTCTGCTATCGATACAGTGGTCTCTCATCTAATCGGGGAATTGAACCCTCACCCAAGAGGCGTTGAGCTGCCGGCTTGTGGTAATATGGTCTCTAACCCACTTTGCACTCCGGTCCTGTATCACTAAAGTAGTAGATATTGTGCAAGTTGAGAGGAGACTACTCTACAAGACTAAGTTGAGAACCTTGCATGGGTAATGTCACCAAAGGAGAGATCTCTTACTTTTTGAGGAACTAGGACATAAAATGTCACTAGACGATGGTGTTTAGTTCCCACATTCGAGCCAAGATTAGATCTGTTTAGTTGTGGGATGGATCTAGCAGCAACGGTTTCCTCAGGAGTGCTGCAGATAACTTGCTATTGTTGTAACTATTTAGACTGATATATATATATTGTTTGATTCTTGCTTCAATAAGTTAGATAACATCACTCCTGTTGGTTGTAGGACTACCCGATGGCTGAGTGTTGTTTACCCTGTTGTTTGTTGTAGGACTACCCGATGGCAGTGGTCGGCACGGCCGGCAGGGGGCTGATAGTGTACCAACTGGAAGGCAAGCCCCAGGAGTACAAGAGGATCGAGTCCCCTCTCAAGTATCAGCACCGCTGTCTCGCCATCTTCAGGGACAAGAAGAAATCACCCACAGGTAAACTTGCGTCAAGGGAGCAAACGCGACGACCTTGGTAAGACACGCGTGGTTTCCCACACGAGTGACTCGTACCGACCTATGTTCCAGGATATGCCCTGGGGAGCGTTGAGGGCAGAGTAGCGATACAATACGTCAACCCCCAGAACCCCAAGGACAACTTCACCTTCAAGTGCCATCGGTCGAATGGGGCCCCAAACGGGTACCAGGATATATATCCGGTAGGAATTATGATATTTTCTAGGGGTCTTTTCATTCGAGTCGAGCATTTATAAAGCTCCCGAGTTTTATATTTGTTTATTTTAAATGTAAATGACATCTTTAAAATAATATTAAGACACGTGTTCTTAAAATATAAATGACTCATTTTTATAAATATAGTCCTAAATAATTTTAGAAAAAAGTCAAGAAATGGAAATATCAGTTTTTGAATGAGAAATAACACTGAAAAAACAACACTCGAATAAAAAAATAATTAGAATGGTTTCAACACTCAACAATTATAAAGTGAATAATTGCCTGATGGCTTGGGAATGTATAACACGACAGTGTAGAGACACTGTCCAGTGATGTAAGGTCAGTGATAGTGAAGGAAGCCGACCTGAAAGGACAGTTAGGAACAAACAAACTCTTCTCTCTTCATGTCTTCAAACTGCCACAGTTGCACGTTAGTTTGAAGAAGTGGGAAGTGTAAAAGTTTATAAAGAAAATAGAGAGGTGTGTTTGTTTAGGTTAAGTTAGGTTAGGTTAGGTCTAGTCTAGATATAATCTTTTAGGTGGCTTCTTTAACCATCACTTACCTTACCCAATGTTGGGTGCTCTGCAATAGACATACGACCGAGACTGTACTGGTTTCATTCCATCAGAACCAATCAGGAGGGAGAAAGGGAATAACGGACACCGAGATAGACAAATAAAAGGAACAAATGACAAACACCGGAAGTGGACATCGACTGCCGATATTCTATGAAACTATCACTTTGTGATGTTCCAGGTGAACGATATCGCGTTCCATCCCATACACGGAACTCTGGCGACCGTCGGGTCTGACGGCAGTTTCAGTTTCTGGGACAAAGACGCTCGTACCAAGTTGAAACCCTCGGAGGCCATGGAGCAGCCAATCACACGTTGTTGTTTCAACAGCAACGGCCAGATATTCGCTTACGCTGTCAGCTATGACTGGTCCAAGGTAAGCTCAACATTTAGTTGGATGATGGCTATTCACTGGGTACTAGTCGAGAGAACGGCCCCCCGGTGGGAATGTCTGAACACGACTGTCAATGGGGCATTTGACCAATCTGACCCGGACCCGGTCTGACAGGTTGGAAACAGTTCATCATGACGACGACTTAGTATTTCAAAAATAATAACAAACTGATCAAATCCACTATTTTATAAATCTGAATCTTCATTTTACCTTTGAATCCTGAATTGGGAAATAATATAAACACAAGAAGAAATAGGACTGTACCAGTTTTGGTTAACTGTTAAGTTACTGGTCTGGGGTCTGGTTTTCACAATACTCTTGGTTTTCATGTGACGCTGATTTAAACATAAAAATACAAACTCAACTGAAGCAGTTTAGTGGATATTTATACAGACTCCTTTTGAAACAAGTACTTGGTAGTTTGCGCCGCGCTCGAGCGGCTAGCGACCGCACGCATAGAAAATAACAAACTTTGTTTTTATAATAATGTAAATCCTGGGTAAACTGTGTGAAGAACCCACCACACGAAGGTGACATCGTCTAGAGTAATAAGTCACACATTCTAACATCAATACAATAATATACCAGCATTGTTACCTTCATCAAACACAGATTACTCCATCTTGCTCTTATTCCTTTGTTTCCCCTCTTTCTTTAGTTTTATCAATTTCCATTATTATAAGATTATCTAGCCATTGGGCCCCCTCATTTTTAAACAAAACCCCCCACGATTACTTGGAGGCTCGGTTGTTGCGATGGTCCAGGGTCGTGTCCCCTGGTGACTTAGTGAAATATTCAGAAGCCAGGATGGGCCCACGCTGTCAAGTTTGTCCAGAGACAAGTGTGAACCACCAGTAAGCAGTGTCAACATTCCAATATTTGTAACTTGTAAAACTAGTAAAGGTTTCAATGGAACTGAAATTCTCTTGTAGCTAATATTTATTTCACCTTTTTTTTCAGGGCCATGAGTTTTACAATGCGCAGAAGAAGAACTACATCTTCCTGAGATCGTGCTACGACGAGCTGAAGCCCCGCAGCTCCTCCTAGAGTCGAGAGTTTCCTTCTCGTTGTTTGTTTTATTTTGTATCCAAGTGCCCTGACAGTGTTTTTGAGTTGGTGCAGTAATATTCACATCTGTAATGTTTGAACATGTCTCCATTAGAAACCATAGTTTGTCCCGTGTCTGGAGAACCTCGATGAGTCCTTGTATCAAGATGTGTATTTACTACTGTTAGCCTCTGTTATTTCAACATTTCTTCGTTTTACTTGAGTTTTGTACGCCATTGTTAGATCTTAGCAACTTTTGATCATTAAATGTTTCGACCAGAAAATGTTTTCCGTGTCAATTTTTTAATATTAAATTTAATGTTTTGTTGTACAAAGAGGAACCGACACTTACCAGTTTGTGTGTCCTAACTCTGGTTCAGGCAAATGTGGTTACATTTCCAACACTCATCCCTACCTCATTGTTGGAGTTGGCCAGAAGGTAAAGTTAAAACTTGCTTAACTCTTTATCAGATAAAGGGAATGAGAAAAAGGAATCAACCGTACAGAATTTTAAACAGCTGTAAAACAATAAATGTTGTCTAAATTTAATGAATAGAGGACTATAAAGATAGAAATCTAACTTCCCTCTCCTTGGTTTATTGGTTAGTGCAGTCATTCTATATTCAGTACATATTGTAGTATGGCTAGAACAGATGTAAGCGCTAAGATGGACTAATAGCTATCAGCAGCTTAAAGTGTCAATAGGTAGTCTGAAATGTTAAAAGAATTATTACAAATGATGGCCGGCTTTAGAACAACTTATATAAAAAATGTCAAATGCACATGAATTAATATTTTAAAATGTATGAAATTAAAGAAAACATTGTCTTTCATCAACAGTAGCGCTAATGTGTTAGTAAGAGAAGTTACCACTGTATCCCCTTGCCCCTATAGGGACCCCAACCCGTGGGCGCGACTGTCTCTAAGTGAAATATTACACGTTCCAGTGCATCTTTACAGCCATTCTTTACAACCCTTTTAAAAATAAATATGGAAACATGGAAATTCCAGGTCTTTAGAGGACTGTATGAACCCTGTTAATAAAAACTATACATTTACTTTTTATAAATATATTTCAACAATAAAAAATATCCAACACAACAAACAAGTTAGCATGGACATGTGTGTAGCAATGAGCATGCCAGCCGTGACCTTGGTGTGTCGGTCAGGGCAGGGAAGCTGTCCCCAGGTCCAGATAGTCACGTGACAACTCTCCCATAGCTCTACTTTCAAGTACTCCTAAGATCCCGGGTGTAAAATCAGTAATAGACAATTTCACATGTCTGTTAATAAAAGTGATGTAAAGTAAGCCATAGAGAAGGACGATCCTGTCGAGAGTCCGACATATCCAGCCTCACAGAACTTACGTTGCAGTTAGTCTTAACCTAACCATCCCTTCATGTTGGCTTCCTCGTCACTTATTGGACATTTTTAAACGGAGTGGCAATTCATTGTATATTACAAAGTTTCTTTTCCCCTCTGATAGTGAGTTACACTTTCTGTGTTCTTTGGTATGTTAATAGCATGAAGCCTTGTTATGAGACTAGAAACGTATCTGATCTCTTGACAAGACCACAACATAAAACCACTAGAATTATTTTCACAAGTTCGGACATCCGAGTACCCGGTTATGGCTTATGGACAATGTGCGTTCTTATTTACATCAAAACCGGTGGAGGCGTCCATAGCTGACACAGTGGTTAGTATTCCCGTCGAACCGGGGTTCAATTCCCCACTGGGGTGACTCTATAATGTAGAGAACAGATAAGATTGATAATGAGACACCACAAAGTCCAGCAGCCGATGATCACACATGTCGCCATTAGAGAATAATCTCGTTCTTGAAGCTCCTCGTCAGTTCTTTGTATGGGAGAACAATTGAGTTGAGAAGAATCACTTCTGACGGGACCGTGACGCTGCAACCTGCGGTCAACACACAGATAACGTTACAGCATGAGGTGTTATCAACAGTATGGAGTGTTATCAACAAGATCCAGTGACGCTGCAACCTGCGGTCAACACACAGATCACGTTACAGCACGAGGTGGTACACAGTATGGAGTGTTATCAACAAGATCCAGTGACGCTGCAACCTGCGGTCAACACACAGATCACGTTACAGCACGAGGTGGTACACAGTATGGAGTGTTATCAACAAGATCCAGTGACGCTGCAACCTGCGGTCAACACACAGATCACGTTACAGCACGAGGTGGTACACAGTATGGAGTGTTATCAACAAGATCCAGTGACGCTGCAACCTGCGGTCAACACACAGATCACGTTACAGCACGAGGTGGTACACAGTATGGAGTGTTATCAACAAGATCCAGTGACGCTGCAACCTGCGGTCAACACACAGATCACGTTACAGCACGAGGTGGTACACAGTATGGAGTGTTATCAACAAGATCCAGTGACGCTGCAACCTGCGGTCAACACACAGATCACGTTACAGCACGAGGTGGTACACAGTATGGAGTGTTATCAACAAGATCCAGTGACGCTGCAACCTGCGGTCAACACACAGATCACGTTACAGCACGAGGTGGTACACAGTATGGAGTGTTATCAACAAGATCCAGTGACGCTGCAACCTGCGGTCAACACACAGATCACGTTACAGCACGAGGTGGTACACAGTATGGAGTGTTATCAACAAGATCCAGTGACGCTGCAACCTGCGGTCAACACACAGATCACGTTACAGCACGAGGTGGTACACAGTATGGAGTGTTATCAACAAGATCCAGTGACGCTGCAACCTGCGGTCAACACACAGATCACGTTACAGCACGAGGTGGTACACAGTATGGAGTGTTATCAACAAGATCCAGTGACGCTGCAACCTGCGGTCAACACACAGATCACGTTACAGCACGAGGTGGTACACAGTATGGAGTGTTATCAACAAGATCCAGTGACGCTGCAACCTGCGGTCAACACACAGATCACGTTACAGCACGAGGTGGTACACAGTATGGAGTGTTATCAACAAGATCCAGTGACGCTGCAACCTGCGGTCAACACACAGATCACGTTACAGCACGAGGTGGTACACAGTATGGAGTGTTATCAACAAGATCCAGTGACGCTGCAACCTGCGGTCAACACACAGATCACGTTACAGCACGAGGTGGTACACAGTATGGAGTGTTATCAACAAGATCCAGTGACGCTGCAACCTGCGGTCAACACACAGATCACGTTACAGCACGAGGTGGTACACAGTATGGAGTGTTATCAACAAGATCCAGTGACGCTGCAACCTGCGGTCAACACACAGATCACGTTACAGCACGAGGTGGTACACAGTACCGAGTGTTATCAACAAGATCCAGTGATCGCAGCTTACCCAATATAGTGATGGAGGGATTCAGGCGGCCATCACTATTGAACAACGGGGGGTTGTCCATCTTGGCGAATGGTTTGTTGGGGTTAGGATCGCACGGGGTCCCCTCAACTCTGGTCCACTGCCCCACCCGACTGTCTCGCCCCACGATGCTGTGCAGGACCAGACTGTGATCCGAAATATTGGCTCCGGCCAGAACTATGGACTCTCGGATACGAACGCCCGCACCGATGACGCACCCTGGTCCCATGCTCACGTTGGGGCCAAGCTGGAACAAAACAAGATACTCGTCTTGTGTCTCCTGAGAGGTTGTGTAACGTATAAGAATGTTAGGGAACAATATAATAACCATCACCCGTTAGAAGTGTTGTTATGTCCAACTCACCGTGGCGGAGCAATGCACCGTCGCCGAGGGGTGGATATGAACGTCTCCTATGATTCGACACATCTCACCCTCACCCCTGTCTCCGTTCAGCACCAGCCTCTCCCTGTGTCGCGTTCTGAACAGTTCCAAGAAGTGTCTGTTGGCGTAGATAGTGGAGCCGGCAGTCTTCAACTGGGACCACCAGGTGTTGGTCTGCATGGCAAACACTTTCCCTGTCCCGGCGAGAGGCATCAGGATATCCTTCTCGAGGTGAATAACGGCCGCTTCCATCGCGCTACCGACACCGTCACTGGACAGATGTAACCGAACAAAAGGTTTCAAAGGCCCTCGGTTCACAAACACACAAGATAGCAACATACTTGTAATAGTTCTGTCGCAAGATAGCAACATACTTGTAATAGTTCTGTCGCAAGATAGCAACATACTTGTAATAGTTCTGTTGCCGGGCGTTGAAGACAGCCGATATGTATTGGAACAGCTCCACAGAACAGATGTACACTCCACAGTTGATGAGTGTCGATACGAAGGTGGAAGGTTTCTCTACGTAGTGCTGCACCGCGCGAGTGTCCTTGTCTTGAACTATACAACCGTAGTGTAAAGACTGCTGACGAGTGGCTTCTGTCGCCATGATGGTCATCTGCTCGTCAACACAGTCAAGGCATTATTTCACCTCTCGACCAATAGCAAGTGTTCTGTTTATTTAAGTTGGGGGAATGCAAACTCGACATTTTAAACATTAGTTCACGATGAAGATAACAGCACAAAACTACAACAATAAAAAGGAATATATTGAATGTGTGTATTTTAACTTAAACTTTATTGGGTAATCTTGATAATTATTGAATCTGCGACTCTCCTTTATAATCCAAGTCAAGGCTGAAGTTTTCTAAGCTTAACACACCCCTCGTAGTTTCTATGGAACCATCCATGCAATATTTGACGATTGGTTCCATCCAGGAGGTCATCAGGCAGCCTGCTGTCCCTCCCCCCCAACTCTTTGTACCAGCGACAATAGAAACAGTGCAATGATCACAGTTTGTTGGCTGTCCCTCTCTCCCAACTCTTTGTACCACCGACAATAGAAACAGTGCAATGATCACAGTTTGTTGGCTGTCCCTCCCTCCCAACTCTTTGTACCAGCGACAATAGAAACAGTGCAATGATCACAGTTTGTTGGCTGTCCCTCCCTCCCAACTCTTTGTACCAGCGACAATAGAAACAGTGCAATGATCACAGTTTGTTGGCTGTCCCTCCCTCCCAACTCTTTGTACCAGCGACAATAGAAACAGTGCAATGATCACAGTTTGTTGGCTGTCCCTCCCTCCCAACTCTTTGTACCAGCGACAATAGAAACAGTGCAATGATCACAGTTTGTTGGCTGTCCCTCCCTCCCAACTCTTTGTACCAGCGACAATAGAAACAGTGCAATGATCACAGTTTGTTGGCTGTCCCTCCCTCCCAACTCTTTGTACCAGCGACAATAGAAACAGTGCAATGATCACAGTTTGTTGGCTGTCCCTCCCTCCCAACTCTTTGTACCAGCGACAATAGAAACAGTGCAATGATCACAGTTTGTTGGCTGTCCCTCCCTCCCAACTCTTTGTACCAGCGACAATAGAAACAGTGCAATGATCACAGTTTGTTGGCTGTCCCTCCCTCCCAACTCTTTGTACCAGCGACAATAGAAACAGTGCAATGATCACAGTTTGTTGGCTGTCCCTCCCTCCCAACTCTTTGTACCAGCGACAATAGAAACAGTGCAATGATCACAGTTTGTTGGCTGTCCCTCCCTCCCAACTCTTTGTACCAGCGACAATAGAAACAGTGCAATGATCACAGTTTGTTGGCTGTCCCTCCCTCCCAACTCTTTGTACCAGCGACAATAGAAACAGTGCAATGATCACAGTTTGTTGGCTGTCCCTCCCTCCCAACTCTTTGTACCAGCGACAATAGAAACAGTGCAATGATCACAGTTTGTTGGCTGTCCCTCCCTCCCAACTCTTTGTACCAGCGACAATAGAAACAGTGCAATGATCACAGTTTGTTGGCTGTCCCTCCCTCCCAACTCTTTGTACCAGCGACAATAGAAACAGTGCAATGATCACAGTTTGTTGGCTGTCCCTCTCTCCCAACTCTTTGTACCACCGACAATAGAAACAGTGCAATGATCACAGTTTGTTGGCTGTCCCTCTCTCCCAACTCTTTGTACCAGCGACAATAGAAACAGTGCAATGATCACACTTTGTCGGGTGTCTCTTTAAACAAAATGTCACGGAGACCGAACTCGGGTGAGATCAAGCCGCAACTTACCAAACTGCCATTCCCCGTCTGTTGATGGAATTCCAACATTTCGACCAATGGGAAGTCTGCACACACATCTCCGTTAAGAACAAAGAATGCCTGTGGGTTGCCGGAGCGGATCTGGTCACGGAAATGGTAGATGCCCCCAGCGGTGCCCAGAGCGGTGAATTCTTGGAGATAGCTGCGAATAGAAACATTTCCTTACACTTTCTACAATCAATGGCTGAGCTGCCAGTGGAGAACACACTGGCTGAGCTGCAAGTGGAGAACACACTGGCTGAGCTGCGAGTGGAGAACACACTGGCTGAGCTGCGAGTGGAGAACACACTGGCTGAGCTGCGAGTGGTACACACCGGCTGAGCTGCCAGTGGAGAACACACCGGCTGAGCTGCCAGTGGAGAACACACCGGCTGAGCTGCCAGTGGAGAACACAACGGCTGAGCTGCGAGTGGAGAACACAACGGCTGAGCTGCGAGTGGAGAACACAACGGCTGAGCTGCGAGTGGAGAACACAACGGCTGAGCTGCAAATGGAGAACACACTGGCTGAGCTGCGAGTGTAGAACACACTGGCTGAGCTGCGAGTGGAGAACACACTGGCTGGGCTGCGAGTGGAGAACACACTGGCTGAGCTGCGAGTGGAGAACACACTGGCTGGGCTGCGAGTGGAGAACACACTGGCTGGGCTGCGAGGGGAGAACACACTGGCTGGGCTGCGAGGGGAGAACACACTGGCTGGGCTGCGAGTGGAGAACACGGCTGCTGGGCTGCAAGTGGAGAACATGAGGTTTGAATGGAAAATATAACTACTGTATGCTGACACTTTCTATTGTTTTATTTTATGACCAGTTTTTTTCCACTTCCAGTTGAATAAAAACAAGTAATTTCAATCAATTACGTTTGGCCTCGCAGATTCTTCTAAAACAAAATTATCATTAATTAATTGAATAGTTTTATGGTTTGTAAATATAGTAAAGTAAAAAGTGCACCTAGGAAGTTAGAATGGCACGTTTTGTGTCTCGTCTAGATCAGCTACAGTCGTTTGTCGGACACGCACTCACAAGACATGTTTTGTGTCTCGTCTAGATCAGCTACAGTCGTTTGTCGGACACACTCACAAGACATGTTTTGTGTCTCGTCTAGATCAGCTACAGTCGTTTGTCGGACACACTCACAAGACATGTTTAGTGTCTCGTCTAGATCAGCTACAGTCGTTTGTCGGACACGCACTTACAAGACATGTTTTGTGTCTCGTCTAGATCAGCTACAGTCGTTTGTCGGACACACTCACAAGACATGTTGCATTTTTTTCCTGAGTGTCTGCAATTAATAAGTCTATACATAAACATTACTGTTATCATCCTCATGAGGGGATACTTGAATAAACAGGTAGCAGTTCCATCCTAGAAAACCGAGATCGACTGCTGGAGGTGCATAGTGCTGACTACACGACACCCTCTATCCACAAATGTCGGCACTATCTTGTTTAGTTAGAAAACACTAGTTCACTACTACTTGTTTCCGATTGGCTGACTACATTAATGAAGGATGCGGTGTCTACTCAACTTGACCAATGAGATTTCCAACTTCTTCCTGATCTCCCCTCCTAAAGTTGTCACACCCTCCCCCCACGTGTTTTAAAATTCAAATAAACATGTTTAACATACCGGGAGTCTACTGGGAATTATATAATGATAACATACAAACCTCTCACAGCTATTCCTGTTTCGGGTCTGTTGTTATTCACGCCCCTACCTGACTAGGCCTGTTGTTATTCACACCCCTACCTGACTAGGCCTGTTGTTATTCACACCCCTACCTGACTAGGCCTGTCATAGCTTCATATGTCTTATAATATAACTTAGGCACAACATCCAGCCCCCAGCCATTAAGTTATCAATGTGAAAGTGTAAAGCCACATCTCACCAAAGACGTTTCAGACCCGCCGGTAATCGAACTCTGGACCCTGAGCTCAATCAGGCGGACACGCAACTGAACGGGCTAAGGTTTCGGATTGTATCACATCGTAATTTACAAATTGCAAATTGTGCTATTCATTTGTGTTTCCTCGGCTGTGAACAGGCATCTGACCATCTGACCGCCGGCATGGTGCACGTGCTATTTTAAGGAACACCTGATTTGGTCAGGCCGACAAGCTGTAGCCCGGTCTCACCTGGCCGCAAGATGGCCGTCACGAGAGGTAACTGGCACACAGTATTTAAAATAAGTCAGCTCTCTCGGACATTTTTATTCTAATGTGGATGTATTTCTCTCTACGGTACGTAGATAGTTTTATGATTCTTATATTTTGTTGTAACTTGTGAAACTCCCGACCTATCGCCGCTTTTCCCCGACCACTTCAAATTCCTGTATTTTCCAAGATGGTAGACACCCTGGACGGAGATGGACAATTTTCTTTTCTTTTTGAAATAAAAATGTGTTTACGTGTTCTGATACAATACAATATTCACGGTGCAGGTTTGACGAGTACGACTGGTTGTGATGTCTCGCGTCCTATCCAGGGTGTTCATGTGCACGCCATTGTACACCCCCAGTGGGGGCCTATATTAGGACTAAACAACTGTGGATACTAGTGATGGGTCGCTCGTGAGCGAGTCATACAAATTGAACGACTCTTGAACGAGAGCTGTGAACGAATGACTCTCGCTTCGCGAGCGAGTCATTCACGCCACCATTACTCACGACTTTTTCGCTCTCGTACATCCGCTTTGGCAAGAGTCAGGAGTGTTTGTCATTCACGACTCTTCTGTCGTTCTTCGTTCGTTACTAAGAAAAAATTAATTATAAATGCTTACTATCGTTACTAGATAGCAGCACTGCCTACACTATTAAACTAACAATTTTTCTTAACATCACTTAGACATAATTCTGTGAATTAGACACTAAAGGTTATATGCGTAGGTTAATTATTATAAGTAATATGAGTAATTAATAGAATTAAAGAATCAAACACAATAGGATTCGGATAAATTACACATAAAACTTGATTCATTCATAAGTTGAAAGGAAAGAGACAGATTTGCACGCTCGGAACGGGATTTGTGAGAACTAGTTAGCGCTCGCTCATCAAGTTAAGGTTAGGGAAGGGGTGAAGGGATTGGGAGCGAGCCAGCCATGCGGTGAACGATATGACTCATATGAACGACTCTTTTGAGTGAGCGAGCTTATGTAAGCTAGCTCGCGTCAACGAGCTGGTTCGACCCATCACTAGTGGATACATATTACATGACAAATAACAGACAAGCGGGGGAAATGGTGAGAAATGGCCTCACTTATTTACGTGAAAGAGTTAATAAGATAGATGACAAACCGAACGTTAACTTTGTATTCTTGCATCATCTCGGCCACAAAATGGGAGAGTTCTGAAGTCGGATAATATCCCAAGATAAGGATTTCTTTCAAATTTGGAACGTCCGCACATGCTTCGATGTGGTGTTGTATCATCGGTAATCCGGCAACTGGGAAAAGCGGTTTGGGTATGTCCAAAGAAAGTGGTCGGAATCTGGTTCCTGAAATTAAATGTCAATATATTAAAATAGATAAAACATATGTAAATATTAACTCAATGACCATTATAAAAAAAACTACAATATAGTACCTTTCAAAGGCCCTCCAATTAAAATAACAGCTTTCAACATATTGAGAGAAAAAATCTACGTTTATTACAATTTACTGTGTAATAAATATCTCGCTGTTAAATATGTCTAAGCAGAGATAAGTGTCATCCTAGAGCCACGTAAACGATTATTTACTAACACGAGACGTGTTTAAACACCACCATAGAACAAAACACCAACCTAAGGAGCGTTTGGAAACTATATTTTACTATAAGACTTTTTCTCCCCCTAAGAAGGTGCTGCAACAGCTAAAGGAAGAAACTATTCAGCACTGGTGTAGGTGGCTCAGTAGATAAAAATCTACCGATCAAATAATTACCCTCAACTGTTTCCAGTCTGTGGCAGAGGGGTCAGTTTAATAAAACACCTCCATCTTCCTCTAACATTCAAAAATTCATCCTTTAGTTGCTTACATTACTCTCCTCTCACTTTTACACACTTTGCTATCTGCTCCTACCATTTCTTTTTTGGTCTCTCTTGCGGTCTTTTTTTCTGTATTCCATCATTCTCTTTGGTGTTCTCTCCTTGGTTAACAAGATGGATGAAGCGATGAAATGGATTTATTCTCACCCTAAGTGAAAATTCTGATGAATGTCAATTCTCTCCCAACGATTTAATCAACCAAATTGAAGGGGGTGGTCGCCCGGATTTTCAAACAAACGAAGTCCGCTTGTTACAGAAGTACGACGATGATTCTTCTTGTTCAAACAATTAATAAACAACCATTTGTATGCTTACGGAATAATGAATATAAAATAATTAAGAACAGCGCGTGGGAGGGGGGGGGGGAATCAGACCAACTTGAAGAAAGACGACTCGTTCGAACCGCAGCTGCCATTATATTCGAATGCATACGATCGCAATTTTAAAACAAAGTAAAATATATACAAAATATCACTGCCATAGTTGAGAGTATACTTTATTTTTGCTGATGTAAGCTAAAAAAAAATTAGCTTGGCCTCCTGTAAAATTGGTAGAAAAAACTCGCCATTGTGCCGCATGCAACCATTTATTCAGTGAGGCTTCGCTCTATTCTATTGCTATTTCAAATGGGAGTTTGTGTATTTTTATGCAAAAATTCTTAACGAGCAATATAATCAATGTTTTGTTAGCATTTAGGTACTCAACTACATACAATGATGCATTGCTGTTCGAAATATCCTGTATTATGCGTTCATGACATAAAATCAATCCATATACATTCTCTCAGTTCGGATTTTACAATGCTTATTTTAATACCAACACTCTAGATAGTTTAGTCCTTTAATACTTTTCATACCATGGGTGGTATGCTATCTATTGTGTGACTCCCTACACTGATATTTTTACAGATCAGAATATTTCACATCTTTCTAGATTTCAGCCAACAAAAGTATGGGACGTATGGATTCGTTCTGATAAAATGTTTTCTAAAACCAAAATACTTGGGCTTGAAAACTATTAATATTGCAAATATCGAGTGTGTCCCTACTCTTCCTAATAAGGTATTGCTATTAGCTTCTGACATTTTTGGCTATTTGGAAACTGGTTGATCTCCCCATCGATACCTTGGCGTAATGGCCTTATGGAGGAGGCAACATTTGACAAAACTTGGGTAAAATCCAAGCTGTTATGTCTCCCTATCATAAACGCTGCACCCAGTCACTATGGCACTGTCTATACATCTCTTCTTTCCACTGCTGATAAACATAAGGCCTTGAATCAAAATGAACTTTTTTTGTTCGCTCAGTCATTTTTCATGAAAACTCACGACATCATTGCAAGTAGTGACATTCACAAAATTGTACAGCAGTGGGACTGCCAAAGAGCAAGAATGGACCTACTTCAAGGGTTTTCTCCAGTTTATCTCTTATAAATGTGAGATTAAATTCGGTGCATTTTGTGGTTGTATGGCACCAGGCATAAAATACTTTATTGTCGGCGTCTAGTGCAATGGGAAAACATGTTAAAACGTGCCACAGACATTAAACATCTTTAAAGAATACGAAGAAGTAAAATCGGAGAGCATCGATGAGACAAAATCACAGAAGCAGCGAAAAACATATGTTAGTCAACCTAGACCATCAAAACAGAGCAGATTGCAGTGATCATAAGATGGATTGCAGTGATGAATTAGGCCTATTGGGTATACCACCCAAAAATCACGTGCAGGTACCTAAATATAGCTCTATCTCATGGTAACGTGGACATGAGTTGGTTGTCAGTTTATTTATGTTGTAAACTATCGATATGCAATGAATATTAATTGATATTCTTAAAACATTCGGGTGGAAACAAGCGTTTTCGAGAATTCGTTGAGTGTTTTTCTTGCTACGCCGATAGATACTGTAAACTATTCGACCAACAAAAAATGGTTTTTGACCTAGGTTGTAGGAAATGGTCTCTTTTATAGGCGAGCTTTCACGATTGACTTGGTTACGTCTTGGTATCGAGTGTAATCGACCAAGTGGATCTGACCCAGGCAGAGCGCGTAAAAGTCTTTGAATTCTTTTTGTAAACAAAAATGGTGGGTTTGGTAGAGTAGATCTAACAGCTGGTAGATTACTTAGGTCTGAAAATGTTTATATATCAAAATTGTCAAAGTGGTTGCAGATTGTGTAAGTAGCCTAAAAATAAATAACTATTTAAAGGTAATTTGGTAACCTCTAGCTTACTGAGTCATCGAAGCTGTATGGTAAAAGTTACCGGACAACCAATCAGCAGCACCTTCACGATGAAAAAGATCATCCAAAATATTTAACACATAGGCTGTATCCGAATAGTCGAATTTTAGATTTGATGCAGTCTTGATGATTTTACACTTCTCACGCTGTTCATAACGAAGACTGCATCAAACTATTCGAACGGCTACAACTGTATTTAAAATGGCGGAAAACGGAAGTCAGTGCTCTAGCAGACGAAATGATAATACTAAAACAATTGCCAGTCAAACACCGCAACCGACACCGCGAGGGCAGCGCACGGCTGATAGCCTTCGTATCCATGGTAACCAAGACCCCAAGAAGACTGCATATGTATCGTTCACGACTATTCGGACAGATACACCCTTGGTCACGGGATTGCCAATACAGCTATCAATGGCACGAGTCGAGGCGACGCCGCCACATACGTATACAACAAATACAGCAAAAGTTTTCATATATTTCTTAAGTATTTGATCCGTTGACAAGTGCATGTCTGGACGGATAAAATGCCTATTTTTTAAATTCGGATACAGAGAAAGTTTTCATATATTACCTAAGTATTTGATCCGTGGACAAGTGCACGCCTCACGGATAAAATACCTATTTTTTTTAAATTCTTGTGCAGTTTTTTGAAACTTAATAATTTATAAGTTAACAATAAAAATATTTGATCTCCTTTAGCGGAGTAAGGAGGTTGAACAGATGGTATCAGAAGTTGTGTCGCTCCTGGTAACTGTGGCTTCCTCAGTGGCAGGAGAGTTAGACCTGCCAAGTTCAATTTTAACAATGACAGGTAAAAATCGGAAGTTGGGTTATTCAGAGATGTGCGGCGATTTAGCAGCCATAATCATAGATCTACTAGGATCAAAGCCCGTAATGGTGTTCAAGGAAGATTGGTCTGAGTTGGCTATATGTTATTGTGATTAGTTATTTAAATACGATACAATGGCATTTTAGAAACAACGGGAACAAAAAGGCAAACCTTGAGCATTTAATGTTTACTTGTGATTTCCATATTGTAGCGTTGAGTGAAACTTGGCTCAAGTACCAAGATAATTTTGCTATACATAATTTTAGGATTTGTAGGTCTGATAAACCTGCCCGGACGGGAGGTGTTGCGCTGTTAATTAGGTCAGACATTCGATATGGTAAAATAACACCAGACTATTTTCAAAACTTTCTATGGAAGTTTGTAGGGTTAAAAATATTTTCCTTAGGTAGGACATTTTCAGTTATAGCTTTGTACAACTCTACACCAGATTACTTCGATATTAATTTATGAGAACAATTTGTCGGTTGACTACCTTTACCAGTTATTATCTGCGTGGACATGAATGCGCACTGTACTGTGAAGCTTCCTTTACATAGATCTTCTATTTGAACTCGGAATTCAACAACAACTTGGTTAATTAAAATCTAGATAGTGAAGTGAATTATGGTGATAAGGTTGTTCTGCTTATTAAAACCAAATTAGAAATAACATCCCAAATAAATATTGAATCAGCCACAGGAACTTATAGTGAAAACTAAAATAATCCTGTTTCTTTGTTTAATTCATCATTCAAAGGTGTAGGATCTTTTTCAAAACATACCATCAACATCCAAACAAACTCATTTTCTAACTCAATCTACCTTCACCTTAAACAAAACACACTATATTTTGAGCCTGACCGGCAAAAAAAAAAAAAAAAAAAAAAAAAA